>PVJD01004139.1:0-144214 GCA_004026545.1 Mormoops blainvillei | reverse complement strand
AAGGTTACAGATAAAGAGGGAATCTTAAAAGTAGCAAGAGAAAAGAAGTTAGCTACAGGGGAGTTCCCATAAGACTGTCAGCTGATTTCTCAAAAGAAACTTTGCAAACCAGAAGGGATTGGCAAGAAATATTCAAAGTCATGAAAAGCAGGGACCTACAGCCAAGATTGCTGTAGGGACCCAGCAAAGCTATCACTTAGAATAAAAGGGCAGATAAAGAGTTTCCCAGACAAGAGAAAACTAAAGGAGTTCATTAATAATCATCAAACCATTATTATATGAAATGATAAAGGGACTTATTTAAGAAAAGGAAGATCAACTCTAAGCAATAAAATGACAATAAATACACCTCTATCAACAATGAATCTAAAAAAAACTAAACAAACAAGAACAGAGACAGAATCATGGATACAGAGAGCATTTTGATGGTTGCCAGGTGGGAGGGGGTTGTGGGGGAATGGATGAACAGGTGAGGGGATTAAGAAATACAAATATGTAGTTATAGAATAGCCATGGGGATGTAAAGTACAGTACACGAAATGGAGTAGCGGAAGAACTTATACGCATGGCCTGGACATGAACAACGATGTGGGGATTGCCTGAGGGAGTGGGGGTGGCTGGGTGGAGAGGGGCAACGGGGGGAAAATTGGGACTACTATAATAGCATAATCAATAAAATATAATTTGAAAATGAGTTGGTTGTTTGATAAGATAAATGAAATTAACAAACTCTTAGGCAGACCAAGAAAAAAGACAACTCATATTATAAATGAAAGAGGATAAATTATAACTAATATCACAGAAATACACAAGATCATAAGAGACTACTATGAACAATTATATGCCCATGGACAATCTAGAGCAAATGAATAAATTCCTACAAATGTATGACCCACCATGACTGAATCATAAAGAAACAGAAAATCTAAACAGACCAGTAATAAAGTAAAAAAGATTGAATCGATAATCAAAAATCTCCCCCAAAAGACTAGATGGCTTCACAAGTGAATTCCTCCAAACATTTAAAGAAAAATTAACACCTACCCTAACCATCTAAACTCATCTAAAAAAATAAATAGGAAGGAACACTTTCAAACTCATTTTATGAGGCCGGCTTTATCCTGATATCAAAGGCAGATGCGGACTCTACAAGAAAATTACAGAACAATAGCCCTGATGAAGAAAAAAGTCCTCAATAAAATACTAGTGATCCAAATTCAACAGCATGTAAAAGAGTCATATACCACGACCAAGTGGAATTTATATCTGGGACACGAAATGGGTTGACATGTGCAAATCAATAAATATGATACACCATATCAACCCAATGAAGCATAAAAAAATCATATGATCTTATTGATAGATGCAGAAAGTGCATACAACAAAATTCAACAACCATTCATGATCAAAACTCTCAACAAAATTAGGTATAATAGAAGGAATGTACCTCAACACAATAAAGGCCATATATGAGAATCCTGCAGCTAACATAATATTCTGCAGTAAAAATATGAAAGCTGATTGCCCTATAATCAGGGAGACTGATTCACCACAGTACTGGAAGTCCTGGCCAGAGCAATTATGCAAGAAAAATAAATAAATGGCATCCAATTTGGAAAGCAAAAAGTTGAACTGTCCCTGTTTGCAGATGACAAAATCGTATATATAGAAACCCTAAAGATTCCACCAAAAAGCTATTAGAAAAATTCAGTCAAGTTGAAGGATACAGATTAAAACCAACAAAAAAATTAGTTGCTTTTCTAAGCCCAATGAACTATCCCTAAAAGTAATTAAGAAAGAAAAATCACATTTACAATTACATCAATATAAAACACAAGAATTTATTTAACCAAGGAGATAAATGATCTGTATGCTGTAAACTATAAAACATCAAGGAAAGATATAGAAAAAGACACAAATAAATGGAAAGATAAACTATGTTCATGACTGGAAGAAGTTATTGCAATATACTGTCAAAAGGCCTGGTCTAGCCAAAGCAATCTATAGATTCAATAAAATGCTATCAAAATTCCAATGGCATTTTTCACAAAAATGGAAAAAGCAATCCTAAAATTCATATGGAACCACAAAGAACCCTGAATAGCAATCTTGAGAAAAAAGAACAAAACTAGAGGCATGGCACTTCCCAATTTTAAACTCTATTACAAAGCTACAGTAATCAAACAATGATATGTTAGTACAAACAGAGGCACACAGGTCAGTGAAACAGAATAGAGCCCAGAAATAAACCTTCACATATACAGACAACTAATTTTTGACTGAAGTGTCAAGATTACAAAATGGGGAAAGGACAGTCTCTTCAACAGAATATTAGGAAAACTGAATATCTACATGAAAGAGAATTAAAGTGGACCCATATTTTATACCATACAAAAAATCAACTCAAAATGGTTTAAGACTTAAATGTTAAGACTTGAAACCATGAAACTCTTAGAAGGAAAAGCTCCTCAACATTGATCTTGGCAATAATTTTTCAGATATGACACCAAAACCACAAATAACAAAAGTGAAAATAAACAGGTGGGATTACCTGAAACTAAAAAGCTCTGCACAGGAAAAACAACCAACCAACCAACCACAATCAACAAAATGAAGAGACAACCTCTTTGGAATGGGGGAAAATATCTGACAAGGGGTTTATATCCAAAATATATAAGAATTCCTACAACTCGATATAAAAAAAAAACGAATAACTCAATTTAAAAACGGGCAAAAGACCTCAACTGATATTTCTTCAAAGACATACAAGTGGCCAACAAGGTATACGAAAAAGTGCTCAATGTCACTAGTATATAATCATCAGGGAACTACAAACCAAAACCACAATGAGACGTCACCCGGCACCTGTTAGAATAGCTAGTGTCAGAAAATAAAAGCACTGATGAGAATGTAGAGGGATCATCTGGGTACTGTTGGGCATTAAATCGGTGCAGCCACTATGCAAACCAACATGAAGGTTCTTCCAAAACTTAAAAATAGAAATACTATTATGATACAGCAGTTCTATTTTGGGGTATTTAACCCAAGGAATTGAAATCAGCATCTTGAAGGCAAACTTTCACTTTAGATATATTATCACATGGGGGAAAACAGGTCAAAAAAAAAAAAAAACCTTTTGTAGCCTATTGGTCAAAACTATACTCCCTGTTGTCAATTCCTCATCTCAATCATAGAAGTAGTTGCGTTTGAAACTTTAAATCTAATCTCCACCATTAAATATAATTCTTATAGAGTTCATTTTTACATAGATAATGAAAATTTTCTTTTTCTGCTTCTTTACTGTTAGTAATCATTCTTATTGCTAATTCTAGATTACACCTGTTGATAATTTATTTTAATTAAGAGTAAAAATTAAGATTCATGTTGATTTTTGCCATTATTCAATTATAGCTTAAAGACCTAAAATACCCTAACTCTTATTAATACCTTTTATTACCACGGCTTCATCAGTATAGAGGTAGTCCAAAATAACTTTCAGTATGTCAGAATGTATTGGCATTTCCAGGGCCGCACAACTGGACGCCTAAAAAAGCAAAATTTAAAAAGATAAAACATTTAATTATATCTCTTAAAGATTTTATTGATTTTTAATTATTTTTAGGGGGGGGGGGAAATGGAGAAAGAGAAGAAGAGAAACATCAACATGAGTGCGAAAACATCGACTGGTTGCCTCTCGTACATGCTCCAACCAAGACCTAACCTGCCACCCGGGCAGATGCCCCCACCGGAATTATACCAGTGACTGTTCACTTTGCCGGACGTCGCCCAACCAAGTGAGCCTTACTGGTCAGGGCTAAAACATTTAATTTTAAAGTACAAAATACTACTATATTCTGATTGAGATTGGTACAAAAACCTCTGAAGAGGAATCACATCAAATGCAAAAGAATGTAACATTTATAAAACACAAAGCTAAAATGAGTTACATTTAACTTTAAACTGCCTTATGACATGAAAAAGTATCAAGAAAAATTGAGAAAAATGAAAGACACTGTATTCCAAATGTCCAAATAATGGAAAAATATTTATTTATGTAGCTTTTTTGCAATAATTTTCATTTCTAAGTGCTGTTATTTTCCAACAGGCTTAAGCATAAATAAAGTTCAATACAGAGGAAAAACTGAGTTAAAATACAGGTTCCCATTATGTCTTTCTTTAATATATAATCTCCCCCAGATCTACATAAGTGGTGTTACCTGCCTAAGGTTTCTATTTAAACCTTACCTCGATCCATGAGCTACTCAGCATACTATGAAAATATTCTGAAAGAAAAAAAATTCAATCAGTAGAACAGTGAAACAATACTAAACAAATAAATTGGCAACTAAGAAAAAGTATACCTACCAAGTCTAGCACAAAGAACACATTTATGACAAGGAAATTCCTTTCCATCAACTGATTTCATGGTCACATCACACAGAAATGAGCTGCAAAAAAAAAAATGTTTAATTAAAGCAAGAGCAATTTCTTTTTGCTCTTATTTTCTTATTTTTTGAGCAAATAAGAAAAGTCATTATAGGATTTGGCTTAGCTTTTGACTTGCTCTTCATGAAAGTAGCAGAGAATAAACAACATAAGGGTATATACCCAAATAAAGTACTTCATCTCCTTCCACTTTAAGATAAGAAGGGCCTTACAATAAAGATCCTATTTGAAAAGGAAACTGAATTCAGATAAATATTCAAAGAAGTCTTTCTTCTAATTTTCTTTTTTTATTACAAGCCAAGGGTTAATAACATAATGGTAAGTGAGATCATAATCAAGTCTTTAATTCACTTATTTGTACAACCAATTCTGTGCTAAGCATAATCCTGGTATCTCCAGTTTCTCTTCCTCTAAAAACTTTTCACCTATGCAGCATAATACCTAAAAACAAAATATTTAATAACAAATGTATTTAGTATAGTGTATTTATTACTGAAGAGATTTAAAAAGGAATCATCATAGTAATGAAGAGGCATAATGGGTTTGGTTTTTCATTTCCTATTGATCAAAAAAATACAAAATTCAGGCAAGAAAAAATAAAAATTAAAAATTCCTTTGTTAATTAGAAAGTACTTAGAAAATAATCAAAAAAATGAATTGTACCACCATCTGTTAAACATTTTATCCATTTACCTCAAAAACTATCCAGTATTTCCAAAAGTGAAGAATACTAGTAAAGGCAAGAGTATATCCACATAAACATTTTGCTTCATATGTAAAAAGAGCTCTATTACCACATTTAGGTCCCACAATCTACAGATAAAAATTACCTTTATTTTCTAACTTACCATTTTTCTTGATGTAGCTTTGGTTTGTTACCAGTTTTCTTGGCAATAACATTAATTTTTTCATTTTCAAATGTGACTCCATCTAACCTATCAATAAGAATAGATAAAAATTAACAATTGGTATATATATTCCCCTATCAAAATAAACAAAAATCCAATAGCTTACATTTGAACATGATTATATATCACCTACAAAAATATCTCAAAGAGCTCCCGCTCTGTGATAAAGAACCATACATTCTACTTCAATTTTACTTAAAATTCAAAATACATTAAATATCATTACTGATTTTTAAAAAATCAAATCTATAGCACAAAGCCTTTTATTGCTTTTAAATAGAGAATGTAGACTGCTCACCTGCTCCCACTCCACAACTAAGGTTACACTGCCATAGGCAACATAAATATCTTAAAAATAGAGAATTCCAAAAAGCCTGGTTTGTAATATGACAAATACTGTGTCAGCTACTTTACTCATGTTACATGACAAAGCTACACCAACAGTATGAGGTCAATGTTATCCCTCCTATTTTATATATTGAGAAATTGAAGTTCAAAGAAACTATGAAATTTGCCGCAACTAGTTATAGTAAAGCTAAGAGACATATGTAGATCTTTCTAACTCTAAGAACAGCACTCTTTACAGCAACCACAGAGCCTTCTAGTCCAGATCTCTGTTACACAAATACCATAGGGAGTTCAAACCCAATAATGGCCTTCCCTTACTTTAATGTTTTAATCCAGAGAGTCCCACAGAGAGAGCTTTAACAGAAAATGGAGGGGGAAAAAATGTGCCTCCCCACAAAAAGGGGGCAGGGAGGGAGGAAGAGAGAAAGAGAAGAGCAGTGAAGCAAAGGAAAAGGTAATTTTTAAAAGGAGGATATAATAAAATACAAGAACAAGTATTAAGCAGGAGCCATACCTACTACTCAAAGTACTGAAACCAAATTTCTTCGCAACATTTTGCAACATTCTTACAGGATTGTCTTCCCCGATACTTTTTACTT
Source organism: Mormoops blainvillei (assembly GCA_004026545.1). Lineage (NCBI taxonomy): Eukaryota > Metazoa > Chordata > Mammalia > Chiroptera > Mormoopidae > Mormoops > Mormoops blainvillei. The sequence goes on along the minus strand of PVJD01004139.1, from coordinate 137,913 downwards.
TTTTGGAAGATTTGGGTTTGCTTTTCTGCTTTTCACTAATTGTATGAACTTGATTACTTTTATAAACTTCAAATGCTGACTTCTGATTATCTTCATGAGAATTAATTTTATTCAAATGAGAATTCGGAATACCCTGATATTCTTCTGGGGTTTTGTTTACGTTTATTCTTGGCATGAAGCCATGAGTTAAAAAGTCACAGGTATCTGTGTATATGAATTGTAAAAGGTATTCAAATAAGTCAGGATGAACCTTCTCTACCACAAAGAGAGGGCATCCTACAGAATCTTCATCTTTCCGGTAAACATCTGTAAAGTCTAAAGAAGTACCATCTGAAAGGAACAATTTCCGAAAAAAGTCTGAGCGCAATGCCAAGATATATTTATGAGCAGGGAAGATTCTGTTGCCAACTTGAAATGTCACATCATGAATGCTGTCCATTTCATCCGTTTCCTTCAACAGTTTGCCAAACTCTTCAAGAAAGGATGATGAAGACACAGCTGGAATTTCATAAAGGCTACAAATGAAACAAAAATCATTTTTACTTTCAAGAAAAAACTTTCTAAAAAGCATCCCTAGCCAATTCTTCTTTTAAAGTGCAATTTCTTTTTCACTACTACTTAGAAAATTTTAAATTTGGCATTTCCTAAAATATAAGAATACTGCACAGTCTTAGATGCTATACCACCCTTTAAATTTTTTCTATTCCTTTTTCTGTTACTGTCTTCTAAACTAAAATGATTAGAATTAAGTTCTCCCTTGAAAGCAGTATTTTCTTTTTCTATCGAAAAAAAACGAATATAAATTTCAAATGACTATTTCACAGAAATTTTTAAATGATAAAAATTATAACTAAAAACATTCAAGAGAGTAGTTCTTAAACTTTTCCTCTTTTATGTCTGTTTATTTCACAAGTGAAGAAAAATAAATATACAGAGAACTGCATAAATACTTCAGGTCCCAGTCCCAGAACAGATCAGAAACTCAAGGAAGTAAAGATACATGTACATACAGACATACAACTGACTCTTTCAGTGCTGTAAGAATGTGATCACACCTTCCCAGTCTACTTTTCACTGTTTCAGGTGTGGGGGACCAACCCTCCTAGTGTGCCTGAGAAAGAGGGGTTTCCCAGGAGATGAGACTTTCAGTGCTAAATACGGGAAAGACCAAGGCAAAACAGGACAAATGGTCACCCTATTTCTAGGACTTCTTTACTTTTCAGTGGTACCCTTGATATTTATCTTAACCTGTCATCTCTCTATTAATATGACTTAGAAGATTTGTACAGAGATTCAAACTGCCCTACAGATAACTCCACTTCTTCTTTTATCAAGTGTCATCATATTCAAAGGTCAAAAATTATTGCAAACTACATAACAAATATTCATATTTCTCACAATCTGAGAGTTCAGAATACTTCATAAAGTACTAAAGAAACTGTGTGTGTCTATACATATAATGAACATATATATACATCTTCAAAATTTTCAATAAATATCAGTTTACAAACTAAAAGGAATGCTTCATCATTTCCAGTATAATAAACTCCACCTTTGAGTCATCCTGGTAACATGAGCATGTCAAGTCTCTGCAAGACACAGCAACAGCTCTTCAGTTAAATTTGGTCCAAGAGCTATAGCAAACAAAAGAAAACCCAATGACTGTTCCTTCTAAAAAATGAAATGTAATATATACAAGTATACCTTGTTTTAGGATCTGACTGCAGGATTGCAAAGTTGCATCCATTTGGATCTGTGCTGACACTAACAGCTCTATGGGCAAAAGTAAGTTTCTCAAGTCGAATTCTTTCATACATACTATTTATATCAGAGACACAAGACACATCTGATGAGGAATTATGAAGATTTGATAAAATTTCTGCAAAAAAGAAAAAAATAAATTCCCATTAGTCAAAACTTTATTAAAACTGTTAAAATGATTTAGGAGTAAATGGAATAGAAAAACAAAAGAATATGGAAACATCTTCTGTGTGCATCAAGTCCTTTTGAAAAACTATATCCTCTTTCTCTTTAACACAATTTATATCCTATATGTTGGTTGTATTGTACATGAAATTTTGGTGAGTCAATTCTCAATCGTCCATGAATTAATCTCTTTCAACAAAAATCCTCTACATTACAACCAAAGTTATCTTTCCAAAAACCAAATCTAGTGTTAAACTGGCTTTTAAAATTCCTCAGCTTGCATTAAAAATATATAAACTGAGCATCTTGATAAGTGATTCCTTATTTGTTCCCTCCCTTTCTCCTCTCCCTTTTCCCATTTATTTAGCAAATATCTGAGTTACCACAGTATGCTACTGTAATACAGTGAACATCAGTTTATCCCAACTGAGAACAAGATAGGCATATGTGTACCACCTCGGAATATAGTTCTAGCAAAAAAGACAGACATTAAACAATAGTATGTCATTACAAGTCATAACAAAGCTATGAAAGTATGAAATTTGCATGCAAAAAAAATTATGCTGCTGCAGTATGAAGGTTTAAAGTAAATAAAACCAAAGAGATTATTTAGAAAACTCAGAGTCCAGGAAAAAAATAAACAATACGGATTGAGGTTATAGCAATGAAGTTGTAGAAAGTGGAAAGATTTCAGAAATTTTTGAGACAAAAGTGACAAAATTTGGTTACTAATTGGATATAAAGGGTAAGGGAATATGGGGTGTCAAAGATAACCATTTACTTCAAGTGAAACACTGAAAAGCAGATGTGGATGTATGAGTTCAGTGTTAGACCACTAAATATAACTAAGACACAATTCTAAGGACTTCCAACATTTTTAACACGAGCCTGCATTCTGGTTACCCTCTCAAATTCACTCTATTTCTGTCTCAGGGAGTTCAATAACCTTCCCCCAATACTCAGTTATTCCAATTTCGATACTCTCAAAAAAACTTATGGTGTCCATGAACTGCAAATAGTTATATATATGTCTATGCCCCTACAAATATATGAGTGTCTCAGAAGAGGGGCCCATCTTATATATTTTTGTATTATTAAAACCCAGCCCTAAACCTGGTATATAATAAATATGCCTTAAATGTTTACAGACTTGACTAATTTATAAAGAAATAAAAGAAATTAAGTAATTACACAAAAATCAATCCTTTGTGACTTTATGATTTTGAAGAATGTTTATAATTATCTGAATAATAATAAATATTCTTTATATATTTTTAGCACACCAATTTGTTCATTCAACAGATGACTGCTATGTGCCGGGAATGTTATGGATATAGCAGAACAAACACAGCCTTTGCCATCTTAAGTTTGATAGGAGAAAAACATTTAAAAAATTAATCACAGCCCTGGCCAGTGTGCCTCAGTTGCTTGGGCATCATCCAGCAAACCAAAAGGTCACAGGTTCGATTCCCAGTTGGGGCACATGCCTAGGTTGTGGGTTCAGTCCCTGGTTGGAGCACATATGAAGAGTAGCCAATTGATGTCTCTATCTCACATCACTGTTGTTCTCCCTCTCTTTCTCCCTCCCTTCCCCTCTCTCTAAAATCAATAAGCATGTCCTCAAGTGAGGATAGATGACAGAAAGATAGATAGATAGATAGATAGATAGATAGATAGATAGATAGATAGATAGACAGATAGATAAAATAAAAAATTAATCACAAAGATAAATACATAAAAACAAGTAAAAATAAGTTGCATGATGAAAATACAAAGGGGATATTAAAAGTGAAACAGGGTTACTCAGTTTAGATTGAGGAAATCAGTGAAAAATATCACTGATAAAGTGTAAATTAAGCTGAGATGTGAAAGATTAGAAAAGGCCCTGGGACTAATCACCACTGGACAAGACATCCTAAAGGTCAATGTGACTTGAGAGTGGTAGGGAAAAGGGGAGAAAACTCCAGATGAGTTCAGAGACATACACAAAAGTCAGATCAGGGGCCTTATAGGCCATTTGTTGGTTCTGAGAAAACCATTAAAGAGTTTTTAAACACAGTAATATTAGGATCAGATCTTAAAAGCTCACTCTGGTAACTGTGTGAGAATAGATAAAAAGAAACAAGAGTGAAAGTTAAAAAATATATTTTTTCAGTAGTCTATCTGACTTGGGCTAGGGTAGGAGCAATGACATATAAAAAGGTAAATAAATTTTAGTTTTTCTGGGAGGGAAAAAAACCACCTGATTATTAATTATGGATGAAAGAAAAAAGCCACTAACCTAAGTTAAAAAAAACAATGCAAGTAATCCACAAGTTTATAAATTTATAATCAGAAAATCAGGAGTGAACTACATAATGAATAATTTCTATTTTCACTGGTGGCATCTTAAAGCTATCCTTTATATTTGTCAAGGAATGAATAAAACTTGCCTACAACGATTCAGTAATTGCTTAAAAAACTTGTACTTTTTAAAATTCTCAAGGAACACAAAAACTTCATTCTTTCTGTGACTTTCATCTAAGTCACAAGATATACCTTTTAAAACTTTATTTTTATATATACCAGTACAGAAAAAACAAAACAAAAGTATAGCATGAGCTACTAAATTCTTGATTTGGGGCAAAAGACAAAAAAGGGAGCTTAGAAGATAGTTCACAAATATCTGGGGATTGTTTGTTTGTTTGTTTTTTAACTTTATACTTCCTATCCCTAAAGTAAAGGCTGGCAATTAGCAACAGTAAGCCACTATTACTGATAAGAATGTACCATGACTTCAGGGTATGCTGAGGCAGATAAAAAAATCAAAAACTCCAGATTTAAGTAGATCAAATTCCCTGTTTACCTATACACAAGCAAACCAAAATCAAAAGAGACATAAGGGTAAAATCTAGTAACACTTGTTAATTAAGCCTAAAAATAAACACTTGTGATGTTAAAGGTTCACTGGAAGGAACTTTTATGTGTCATTCAGATACATGAACTGACCTTTCTTTTCAGAACTCTTTCTTTTTTCTTCAAACCATTTCCCTCTAAATCCTTCTCCATCCTGTGTGACAAGTAGAATTTCATTCCTACTTAAAGCAATATCAGAAACGAAGACTTGGCGTGGATAAGCCCATCGACACTGCTTCAGAGAACTGCTGACTGATCTCCAGCAAAATACCTAAAATAAACTCAATCACATAGGAATATAAGGCAAAATAGCATGTGATCAACCAAAAACTGAAATCAAGAAGTAATATTTCTAAAATAAAGCTCTGATTTATGTTTCAATGTTCATTCTTCTGCAGAAGAACATAGATACTATAAAAGTTAAGATGGTTTTAAAAAACTGTCTTTCAGAAAAAGTACATTAAGCAAATAAGGAAGTGCTAAATATACTTCAAAGACACTAGGTAATTTTCAGTATTACTTGTTTTGGGTATATAGATCTGCTACAATGGTAAAGAAAAATAAAAATCTTAAAGGCAAAAGATATCAGGCTTGCTGCAGTACCATCTATTTACAAGAATGAAAATCATCCTATGAAAATCCAAATTTGACTCTCAAGAAAAAAATAAAAGATATACACATAACTAAACTAGGTACCTGAAACAAAATTTTAGAAACCAAAAACATCACAGAGTTCAATGGTTTCCTAGTGGTTCTGCAAACCACAGTGCTCCTGAGAAACGGCTGAGGGGCTGCTGCTCAAGGATGCGGGAAGCGATGAGACGGAGCGCTAGGCTGCCCAATCCGGCTCTCCCCAGAGCGGCACCCCTTTTATCTGCTCCAGGGATCAGCATTACAAATAATATTTCATTTGAGAATGTAACGCTGCTGATTTTAAAACTTCAACCCCCTCATAACTAAGAAAAGTAAACCACACAATGGTATCTGACAAAGTCAATGAAGTTACACACAAAAATAAAAAAGTCTATATTCACTGAACAATTCCTTCACAGCTTGGTTTTTATAGTAAGACTAATTTTACAGAAAGTAAATAATACAAAGATATAAGCTAGATCTGTATTAATATAAATGAAACACACCCCAAAGTCAAATATAAGTTTTTAATACTAAGTTTTCATGTAATCCCATGCCTCTGCTTCCTTCCGTTAGCACAAATTAGAGTTCTAATTCTTAAATATAGTTCCTTCTATTAAAATGATCAACTACAGTAGATTTATACCTGTAGTGTACCAGTAGGTGAGGCTTTATGATTCTAATTCTTCAGTTTCTAAAATGTCAGAATTTACAGTACTTTATAAACCTCAGAAAAATCATTTTTACTGTATGCTTTATATTATAAGCAAAAAAACAGAAAGCAATCTTAGTGCTGTTGTAGTCACAGAGTAAAATTTTTTTCAATGTATATTAATGTAAAATATGTATTTTTAAATTAATAATTTTATTAAAGAAATATATGATATGTTTGCACAGGGAACTAAAATAAGAACTCTGTAGTATTTACTTAAATATAAAAAGATAAGAGTATATAGTGATCTAGAAAATAGTTATTTTATATGTGTGTGTGTGTGTGTGTGTGTGTGTGTGTGTGTATGGTGTGCACATTTGTTTAAAACTAAATCTGGGGAAAATTTTCCAATTATGCATCAAAGTTTTAATATTGCTTGATTAGTTTTTTTAAAGAGTAGTTATATAACCTAGCTCATGTCTATGCATTTCAGTATCATTTATCAATACCGTATACATATAAAACAACCCATCACTTATTTTCATTTTAAACATAGTAAATGATATTTTAAACTACACTTTAACAAAGTAATACTATGCAACATTAGTTAAATGTCACCATAATTTCTTTGAAATACCAGCTCCATACAAACTGGTACTGGATGTCAAAATAAGTTGAGAAACAAAGTCAATAAGAGTTATCACTGTCATAGAAATACATTTACACACTATTAGGTCCTCCACACCTATCAACTGACAGTACCTTTGCTACATTTTTGCAAAAATACATATACTCACCCTTCCAGCTCCATCCATTGCAAGAATACAAATTTTTTCACCCTCATTTTCTTTGAAATGTTCAGGATCAACCTTGTATTCCATACGCCCCCCAGATATAAGAACCTTTTTCAAGTTTAGCTGTCTGGGAATAAAAATTCTAGATTAATATTTTCTCTAAAATGCACATGCTCAATTTGAAAGAAATTACTATTCAAACAATAACCTAGGCCAATTATTGTGAAAGGCGAAGTAAGAGGATTTAGCCTTTGGCATCCTTAGTCCATCCCTTTCTAACGCATGTATTCACTCCAGTTTAAATAACTGATGAGGCTAAAAGCTCCAAAACGTATTTACATTTTAACAGGAAATTTTTTAACTTCAAAACATAATAGAAATCCTTAGTTTTCTCCACTTGGCATTTCAGAACACAGCATAAGGCTGATACTGATACTCGCTGGCAGAGTTACACTATTATTAAATAGTTATGCTTCTTTCACAGAAATACACATACTTAGAAGCCATCTTCTTGCACTGATAGTCTGTAAGTAAGTAAATATCTCCCCTTGTGGTAACACAGACTGTGGCCCCATCACTTGCAGCAACCAAAGACAGAGTGATGATGTCCTTATGATGAAGGGCAGAGACTTGACGAGGAGCAGTTACACACTTTTCTCCATTGGGATCTAATAAATAACCTAAAAAGTTACACAAATAAACAAATCATAAAATACCCATTTTAAGAATCCAATTTATTTTTCAGATAGTATCATCAAAGATTTCTTACCCAGTTGTCCACCATTTAGTCCCAGAGTATAAACAGCTTCTCTAGTCCATAGCACTGTATGAAACCTGCCAGCTGCTACTCCAATGATTGTCCTTGCTTTCAGGTACTTTGCCTGCATCTATTTCAAAAGACAAATAAGACTGCAGTTTAATATATATCTATGAAGTAGTACAAGTTTGCAAAGATCCAGAACAGAGTAGCAAATATACAGTATATTAGTTACCAGTGCCCTCTCAAGTGCTAATGGCAGTCATCATTAATAGATGGCAGCACTGAGACCTCAACTCTTTTCGGAACACTAGACATTTTGATGTAGCCCCTTTAAGTCAGAAGTTTTAACATATAAAAAGCAATATGCAAAACAAGCATTCTCATTCTTATTAGAAAATATGATGCTTTTACATGTAACATATCCAGGGTCTCTCAACAGTGGCACTAAGAGTAGTTTGGGCCAGATGATCCTTTGTTGCAGGTGACTGCCTTGTGCATTGTAGGCAGTTTAGCAACATCCCTAGACTCCACCCGCCGGATGCCAGTAGCACCACTCACTCCCACCCCTGCCCCCAGTAGTGACAACTCAAATTATATCTAGACATGACCAAACAGCTCCTAGGGAGCAAAACTGCCCCCAGTTGAGAATGCCAGACGTGCCCCTATCGACCCAGAGCTGTGAGGTAGCCACACAATGAGAATAAAAATGGGGGTAAAAATCTACTGCCCCTAAAGAAATCTACAAAATGATTAAATATCCACAAATTCCACAGTTGGAGGAAAAAAGTACAATAGACTGGAGACTAACTCCAATTATTTTGGGGTAATTTCTATTGATTCATTAGTCATCCCAAATGGATAATCGTTGGATTTAAAAACTTATTAATTTAAAAATATGAATCTAATAATTTTAAATCCAGAAGATTAAATCCAGTGAAGAAATTTAACATCTAAAATACAAAATTTTATGAGATGAAAACACATTTGTTATGGGTGGTGATCCCAGTAACATATTAGCTTAGAGCACCAGTCCCAGCTCTGTGCACTAAGTTCCTGAAGCTGAGGAAAGGGTACCTCCTGGTGGTGATTTTACAAATGGGAGCGGGGGAGTAGAACAAAGGGCAGTGGCTTTTCAACCTACATTCCTTCACACCAACTTAGCAGGTGTAACTTCTACACAGAGGCGGGTTTACTGTGAGGCCAATAAACTTGGGCTTCCAGGTGCCTACTTACATAGCCCATTTTGTATTTCCAACTCAGTGCTTTTTTATTAAGGAGGCCTTAAGTCCCAAACGCTTATGAATACTTGGGAGTTAATCTAAGGTAGCTTGGTGTCTAATATCTCAAGTGCTTTCTTTCTTACTCCAAACAAATGCTGATTTGTACTATGCCTGATTTTTCCTGTGAAATATATTTATAGCAATGAATATAAAATGAGATGCTCTGTCAATACCTTCCACCTTTTTGTCCACATAGGTTTTATGGCAAATAATCACCTTATTGTTTAAAAAATGAGAACTTTACCTGTCTGGGTACATTACAACTGGAAGGGGGAGGAATAATTCCTAATTGATGAAAAGTATTGACACCAAATGTATACACACATCCATCTTCAGTTAATACAACAGTATGATCCTCAGCAGCTGCCACTTGGGAACAATTATGACCACTCAGTCCTTCCACAAGCCTAGGGACCTACAAAATAAAATTAACCTTAGTATATTAACCATTTATATCCAAATATAAACAGAATCTGAGGATACTATTTCCCAAATGACATGACTGGTATATGGCTCTATCATGGTAAATTCTACAATTCAGCAAGAAACAGATGAGTTTAACAAGATACTGGTTTATTGGTAAAACACAAACCCACAGTAAGACATTTTAATAAAATAATTTGATTCGACAAATGATTTTTGAGTTCTTATCATATACCAAGTGCAAATTTGTTTGGTATGAATAAAGGGAGCTCTTCAGCCAAAGAATTCATTGTTGCATTGAAGAAATAAAAAAAAACAAAACAGGAAACAATGCATCCCTTCAATGATATTTACTAGCTATTTGAGCTCAATCATATCTCTTAACCTCTCAGTGGTTCATTTTCTTCACCTGACTACCAAATAATAATAGTATTTTAGATGAGAATTGGATTGGTGTTAGGAATAATGAGTTGGTACGTATAAAACACAACAGTCTCTGGCACAGGGTAAGCAATCAATAAAAGGCTGTTATTATTGCCATTATGTATAAAATGAGGATAATAATGCCTATGACCTCACAGAGCTGTTAAGGCTTTATGAACAATGCCTAGAATATAATAAACCCTCAAAAAATGGAAGCTATGACAATAGCTCACTCTCCTTTTTAAAGAACCCCTTAATCAATGGTAAATATACCAGTACTCCCTTGTCAATATTTGCTATAAGAAAAATAAAATTTTTCCTCAACACTCTAGAATTTAGCATCATATCTAAATATTTAATTTGAACATAATATACCAGAAAAATCATTGATTTTTTAAAAATTATTATCAACTGGTACATTATTTCTTCTTCTAGTTAATTAAATACATTTTTCAGTGAACTAAAGCTTCCAGTTTATCAAAATTTTACTAAAGTTACCTAAACATTTCAATTACCAAGCATGTCTGTTCATCTCCGTGGCCTAAACGTCCTCCAGGACCATGACCACAGGTATAGAGCTGCCCTTTCTGAGACAGAAACACTGAGTGAAATTTACAAAGCACCACCTATAGGGAAAAAAGAGAACATTATTCAAATTCTCTGAATAAAATATCCTTTATTTTATTAAAAAAGAGATAATAAATTATTGCTAATTGTTTAGGCTGGATAATGGGTACATGGGGATTCATAGTATTCTTTCTCCTTTATACATATTTAAAGTTTTCTATAATAAAAATTAAAAATACATATATTTTTAAACTGTCTAAAAACAGACATATAAGAAAAAAGAACAAAGAAGGAATTAAGCATGTGTTACCCACAGAAGAGACTTAACAAAGAAAAATGTAAATCTTAAGTCTTCAACTACAAAAAGCAGTAGCCAGTTGTTTTCCAATTTCATAAAATCCCAACCAGCAAGAGCTGTGCAGACTGCAATATGAGATGTAAAGATTACCAAACAGTGATAATGTTATTAAAGAGAATAATGGGAATGTATTAAAGTTAAAAATATTTTTTAAAAACATCATCTATACATGGGGAATGTGGGTTAGACGGTATGTCCTTTTATATTTCTAATTTTTTCTAATATATCTTTAATATCAAACTTACATATTCACATATTCTTACCAGAAGACATGGGTACTAAAATGGTAGAACTGCATTAGCAGAAGGCAACAACTGGAAACCAAGAGAAGTTTCAAATACCCATGTACTTAACCTCCAGGCCACACTGTGCTGTTTTTCAATGCTTCTAATATGCAGTGTACTACTTTACATTAATATCATTTAACAATGCTTTTTTCTTATTTTTAAAAATTATTTGTATTTATATTTCCTATGCCATCTATAAACATTTCTAACTTAGGGTATAAAAAGATGTTAAGAATAATGAAATCCTAGAATTATTTTTCGGAAAGTCAAGTTCCTTTGGAAAATAAGAGAATTATGAACTGAAATGCAAGCTCTATTTACACATACCCTTAAACCAGCTGGAAAGTTCTAGAAAGATATGTGCCTATTATAAATAATGCAAAAAATTATCTCATTGAGTTGTATCATCACACCTGAAAAGTCTAAAAATAAAACTCAAAATTGTATTCAATTTTATAATACAAAGTTAAAATCTGAAAGAAAACAATCATTTTCTGAAATCAGAAATAATACACTGTTCAATATTATATTCAATATTAGAATTCTATTCTACAATTTCTGACTTCTACTATATCAACCACAGCCAGAATTTAAGAACTTCAACTTTTTTAAGGAGATAACTGATCATGGCTTTTCATCCTGATTCTCTCTCAGGACTATATTATGCTAATATTAACAATCTTTGCCCCATGGTAGTTAATTCATCTGGTACTATACTACAGAATCAGCCCTTTTTCAGTAACAAATAGGGCTCTCTACATACAGGGGTGGAAAAAAGTAGGTTTACAGTTGTAACACAAATAAATAATAATACAAGAATAAACTCTTTCACGTACTCACAACTCTTTCATGTACTCATACTCACAAAGTTAAACCTACTTTTGCCCACACCTATAACTGACACTCAGTGAATATTCCCATAAACTTGCTTCCTCATTTCTGACTGAAATTTATATTGTTTTCCTTCCTTTCAAATCTGTCCACAGTGTCTGCTCCAACCCTCATTCAGTGATCAATAAAACACCTTATATCCTTAATCTCTCACAAAATACTCTCACTTCCTCGCCTTAACTGAAATGCAGCATTCTCTTTGGATGTACTGTTTAATCTATAACCCTTCCAAGTGGAATATCTTCATTTTTTATACAGCACATATATCTTAGGATCTGAAGGTACAATCAGCCTCTGGTTTCTTAATGTCAACATTATTCTTTCACTCCTGTGTAAAAACCCCTGCTCCTGAAAAAAAAAAAACCTCAGTGCATGAAATCTGAAAAGGAAAACAGGATGTTTCTAAAGTGCCCCAACTCTGATCAATCATTAGTGGCTACTGATGGGTGGAATATGATTTTCCGATTTTAAGGATTCTGAAGGCCTGTTCAAGCTCAGTTTAATATACATATGCACACACACACAAAGTCAAACAGAGGAAGATAAGTATGTCAACATATTCATCCACAGCAGTGGAAGATGATATACAGCGTAATGACAGAAGACCAAAGACCAAACCTTTTACACTTATGTCAATTAATTTTACAATTACTTATATTGAAGAACTCAGGTTCACTTATCTAAAACTAGTAACACTGAGTTTCAATAATGAATTCACTTGAGAAACAACCTGAGAAACTCTAATTTTTGTTAGAAACAAAAGCTAGAAAATCAACAGAAGCTCTACTTTTTAAAATTTAATAAATATCTATATAATGCCTTCTAAGTTCTAACAGTGCTTGATAAACATGTCATAGCTTTGTGGTATTGTACACGGTGTAAATACGATTAAGGCTAACAAAATCTAAAATAAATTAGTAAAGATCTGTTACTGGTTTCTTCTTTCAAATATGTTATCATACCTTTCAACAAAGTTAACATAACCTAAATGAAAAGATGAGCTACCAAATACAAAAGTTCACTTTAATCTCTAAAAGTACTTAGATTGTACTTCAAAATACCTGCTTAATATAAACACCACTCCTGGAGAACAGATCCACCAGCTCTGGGTGATGTTTGCTATTCTGGCTTCCATGACCCAAGGTGAAATTTGTATTATCTCCCCATGTGTAGACATCTGTAGGATCTAAAATGAAAATTAATTTTTATATTTTTATATTCTAAAACAAACATTAGTATAGTTCAATTATAGATATATCGCACTAATCACTTTACCTTATATATGACTCTTTACAGGAACTAATTTAACTACCAAATTTAGAAAGGTGTTGCCAACATTCTCTTTTAAATAACTCATCTACTACTATATTATATAATTCTAGGAATAGAAATCAGAAAATCCAAAACGGCACAGACCAGTCTCAAAGTATGCAATCTAATGTTTGTTCTTTGTTTCCTTAGCAGCTAAAGTTTAACTGCCGAATAAGTAAAAAACACCTGCCATATCCACTTAGTCTCCATGAAAAGAATACAGTTATTTAAACATAAACTGTTATTAAAACATATATGTCAAGGTTACAAATGAAGCAAATGTGGTATTAATTACTATTCTTACAGAAACACTAACTTTCAATAGTTTGCTCTTGACAGATGCAAAATAACACTAATGATTAGGGTACCTATTAAACTGGGATAAAACTTAATCACAGCTAAGTTTATGATATAAATCTTCATTTTTATTTTGAAAGATTGTGTAATTCTTTATAACTGTATCCTGTAATATTGTATCCAAGATAGAAGTGAAATAGGAATTTAAAAAAAGAATGAGTCTTTAGCTTCATCACTAGTCAAATGTAAATTATAGAGTATCCCATTTAAATCTTTTCTCTTTTAAAGCCAATTTCCATTTCCAGAGCTCAAGAGGCAAACAAACTGAAGGGATAAGAAAAACTAAAAGAATGTGGGGGTAGAAGAATCACTATCTTTTTCTCTCTACCTTAAGTGTTGATGTTACTTTCTAGATGCACATTAATGACTTTACAGTCGTTATAATTCTAAATGCCTCCCCTCTTTAGGCTGTGTTTTTACTCTTACAGACATAATATAGATTAAAATTGAAAAACACAAAATAAATAGGAATGTTCTGAATAGGACCAAAATTATCGGCCAATGTATACCAAAGTGAAAGTTCTTTGCAGATATACACACACAAACGTCCTCAGATATTTTAACAAGGATAAAATTTTATTAAAATTGTCTAAGCTGTCCTTTAATGGGAAAGAAATACACACACACACACACAGTTTTCTTACCAGTATTTTTGAATACTACATGAGTTGGTCTATCCTTCATTACAAGATCCAAAGCTGACAAGCCTTCTTTATCTTGAATAGACAAACTAACACCATGCTAAAAGAAAAAAAAAAAAGAAAAAATACGTGTGTATATATATGTATGTATTATAACCATTTACCTATAATCAGTAATTTATAATTCTTAATTAAAAATCCAGATGATTAAACTCATAAATACATTTTTAAAATAAACATTTAATAACAATTATCTCCTATGACCATACACAGTTTTTTCTCACACACAGAAGAGAACTAAGAGAACTCAAATATCCAGTTCTTAGTGGACTAAGGAAGAACTCGAAAACATGAATAAATAACTTTTAAAATCAAAATGAACTAGATGTAAAGGTTTTCATGGTAAGGGAGTTCTGGTTGCCTAGAAGGCCCTGGCTCTGGGTCTGTGTCAGTGAGCATGCACACAAACATACACTTTTTGGTGTACGAAGAACAATATTCTATGTCCAGGTAATGGCTGTAAAGATTTCAAGGCAACGGCAGAAAAATACTTATATTAGGATTTACTGTTCCTTAACATAATGTGATCAACTATGCTCCATATCTTTTTGCCTTGGAGTCTACCATATCAATTACTGACATTAAGACAATTCTATTCTTTAATTTCTACTTGTGTGATATATGTTTTCATGTGTTTCCTTAAAATTTTTATAGAATTTTTATAGAATTGCTTAATTTTGGTCTCTTGTGTGTGTGTGTTTTAAGGGTGAATTTAAAGTAATCTATAGTTTTATATCTCTACAATTAAAATTCAAACATGAAATAGAACATTCTGTCCCACTTAAGGCACTTATAGCACTCCCTTTCCCTATCACCACATTTTCTGTCTTTTAAATTACAATGTGGGAAAGGAGAGCTATATTCAATTCATATCACTGTTACTTCATTATAGCCTTTTAAATATAAAATGTACTCCTTTTCAAGGATAATTTCTAAGATTTCTGGTAGTTTAATAAGACATTCAACAATTACTAAGACTGATCTCTACTTTAACTTGTGAGAGTCACCACTGTCTGTCCACACACAAAGACTGCCTGGGTAGTTACCTGGTGAGGTGAACCATGAAGTTTTTAAACTCTAACTGTGACATGTTGGCATACCCTATTTGGGATACTCAGGAAAGAGAAATCCCCTCCTGCCTCGTAACAATGATTCTGATAAACTAAAACCAATTTTAACTTTACTATGTTCCAGGTGGTTATAATACCTGATTTCACAAGGACTGTCAATGAACATTAAATACTCGTTAGTGAGCAAATAAGTAAAGCAAAAATCAGAAGTGATCTAAGATCTTAATAAATTTAAAATTGTATGTTGACTACTGTTTTCAAAAAGTTAAATGTAATAAATCCACTTGAGATTGCTACAAAAAGAATAAAATACTTAGGAATAAACCTAACCAAGGACGTAAAAGACCTGCAGTTGGAAAATTATAAGACACTGAAGAAAGTGAAGCAGATACACATAAGTGGAAGTACATACTGTGTTCGTGGATAGAAAGAATTAACATCATTAAAATGTCCATACTACCCAGAGAAATCTATAGATTCAACACAATTCCTATCAAGATTCCAATAATGTATTTCACAGAAGTAAAATAAATATTTCAAAAATTTATATGGAACCACAAAAGGGCCCACATAGCAACAGTGATTCTGAGAAAGAAGAACAAAGTTGGAGGAATCATACTACCTAATACCAAACTATACTATAGCAGCCTGGTACTGGCATAAAAACAGACACATAGATCAATGGAACAGAATAGAGAGCCCAATAATAAACTCACTCCTTTAGAGTCGATTATTAATCAACGGAGGAAGCAAGCACATACAATGGCTAAGGAGAGTTTATGGAATAAATGGTGATGAGAAAATTAGGCAGATACATACAGAAAAATGAAACTAGACCACCTTCTTATACCACACACAAGAATAATTCAAAATGGATCAAAAGTTTAAATGTTAGACTCCAAACCATAAAAATCATAGAATAAAACACAGGCAGCAGTTAAGATGGTTTTCAAGGGTACATAACCCACTGTCTTCTCAGATCACCGGCCATCTGAATAAAACGCCCATAAAGATTCCATTCTTGCCTCTACCTATAGGTTCTGGTAGTAACAGGCAGCATGAACACCAACCTTTCCAGGTTCAGAAACACATACATACACTGTCACTGCAAGTACATTTAGAAGTACATGGACACAAATACTATTTACAAAAGCAGCCACAAACGTAGCTCAGGAAAAAGAAAACACATAGGCAACAAAATCTCAGACATTGTTAAAAGCAATACTTTTTCAGATATATCTCCCAAGGAAGAAAAACAAAAGAAAAAACTAAATAAATGGGACTATATCAAACTAAAAACTTTTTGCACAGCAAACAAAATCATCAACAAAATAAAACGACAACACACAACGGAAGAACACATTCACCGATACCTCTGATAAGGGGTTAATATCCAAAGTTTATAAAGAATTTATAAAACTCAACACCAAAAAAACAAACAACCCAATTAAATAATGGGCAAAGTAACCTGAATAGACACTTCTCCATAGTGGACATACACAGGGCCAACAGACATATGAAGAGATGCTCAATACCACTAATCATCAGAAAAATGCAAATTAAAACCACAGTGAGATATCACCTCACACCTGTCAGAATGGCCATCATCAATAAATCAACAAATAACAAGTGTTGGCAAGGATGTGGAGAAAAGGGAGCCATTTTGCACTATTGGTGGAAATGCAGGCTGGTGCAGCAACTGTGGGAAGCAATATGGAGATATCTCAAAAAATTAATAATAGATCTGCCTTCTGACCCAGCAATCCCACTTCTGGGAATATATCCGAAGGAACCCAAAACACTAATTTGAAAGAACATAGGCACTCCTGTGTTCATTGCTGTGTTATTTACAATTGCCATGATATGGAAGCAGCCAAAGTGTCCATCAGTAGATGAGTGGATAAAACAACTATGGGACATTTACACGATGGAATACTATCCAGCCATAAAAAAGAAGAAAATTTTGCCCTTTGCAACAATATCGATGGACCTGGAGAACATTATGCTAAGTGAAATAAACCAGTAAGAAAAAGACAAATACCATATGGTTCCACTCATATGTGGAATCTAATGAACAAACTGAACTAACAAGGAAAATGGGGACAGACTCACAGATAGAGAGCAGGATGACAGCTAGTGGAGAGGTGGCGGAGTTGTGGGGGTGGAAGCAAAAAGGAAAAAGGACTCATGGACATGAACAAGAATGTGGTGATTACTGGGGGGAGGGGGGTATAAGGGGACTAAGTGTTAATGGGAAAAAATTACAACAAAGATTAAATCTAAATGAATGAATAAATAAATAAATAAATCCATCCATCTATCCATCTATCCATCCATATGGGAAGACCCAAGCTTGGCCTTTTTCAAAATATGAAGTTTAGGTTCCAGGTCAGAGTGTTCCAAACTATGAATGACAAATGGATCCCAGAAACTTAGATCCCTGGAGAGTTTATTTTTAAGTTCTGTCAATTTGTCCTAAACTTTATTTATACCAACTGGGTACTAGACTTAACTAGACTACATTACCAGACATTTGTATTACCCTAAGCAGCTACAACCTGAATAAAGAGCTAGGGACTTTTTTTTTTTTTTTTTGGCTTTAGAGTTCCCTAGACATGGTGGGCTCTGACACTTTAATATGCACATCTTAAAACTCTAAAGGTAGTAGGAGGACTAGTGTGTAGTCTACCTCATTTCTTTAAAATCAACTCTTTACATGGCCCCAAAATAGTAGATAAATTCATTAGCTTATTAAAAAGCATCTACATATATAGCAGGTTTATAAGCCTGAGAATTTCGTGCCAGTGCCCTACAACAAGGAGCAAATGGACTTCAGCTGCATCTATTCCACTGTTAATACTATTGGAGATGTCTGTCTGCAAATATAGAAAACTGGTTTTGTTTGTTTTGACTGTCTTCTGCAAAAGCAAAGCATAAGACAGACAGGCATGCAGGTAATTTCCTTGGGAAGACATCCTAGAAAGCAATAAAAGTGGTGAGACACCAAAAAAGTAAATCAAGGAAAGAGGAAAAACCAATATAAGGATGTGTTATCAAGTAGGTCACTATTAAGGAGGCTAGTGCATGATCTGCCCAGGACATTCTGGGGACTTTATAAAATATGTTAGAGAATAACTGTCCAATCAAGGGACATAAGGAGGAAGTATTTACCACCAGTACCCATTCTTCATTAATGGAGAGTTGGCTCTACAGGGGCTTTAACTCTCCTGTACTTTTGACTGGCCATGCATTTCCCAAGCTCTGGGGCATAAAATAAGAGGCATGCAGTGCACACCAGAAACAAAATGCAGATTATACCTACAGAAAGCTGCTAGAAGCCTGTGCACAACTGGTCACCACAGCTGTGGCTGGAATAAGAGATGAGGAGGCCAAGATGACATGAAGTGGTTCAGCAGAAGCAACTGATGCACTAATCATTCCAAAGTGGTTATGAGCTAAATTGAATTAGTTTACTATGGCTCTCTGGCTACTGCCACCCATATCTTACCTAAAATGTCTGGATCAAAAGAGTATCTTGAGACTACATAATTTCTGGTGGGGTAAAATAGAGATATGGTCTACTCTCCTTCTTTCAAGAAAACATAATAGTTTTAAATAAACAAATTACACTCACCTTCAACAGAGACCAAACACAATCAATATGTCCATAAAATATGCTTCTGTGCAAAGCTGTCCATCCTGACTCCTTGTCTTTCACCAACGGATCCACTCCTTTCTCAAGAAGCCATTCTAACACTTCTTTCTTCCCACAGGAGGAAACAAGGTGGAGGGCATTTCTGCCAAAGGCATCCGTGATAGTTGCAGCATTATAACAATGACTGGAGAGAAAGGCCTTAATCTGGTTTTCACTCCCCTTGGTTACCACAGAAAGGACATCCAAAGCGTGCTTCAGGGATCGACACTTTGATGTGCAGTCAGGGATGGAAGAATTCATCTTAATTGTTTTTATACTGCTTACTTCTTCAGAATAGTCAGATAAGACTAATTTAAAAAAATGAAAAAGCCAGGACACAGAGGTGTTATTCAGAAAAATTTATAGAGAATAAATGGCCTGCTTAGGATTATAATTTAAACCCTCATGGCAAGAGTATAAAACTATAAATCTTTGTACAATTGATTTTGGCACTTAAATCAAAAAATTATAAATAGCACTATAAAGTTTATATCAAATACAAGTTCTTTTAAAAAAAACAAAACAGCTTTCCACAGTTTATAAATTATTCCTGGAGTCAAGCACCAAGGGGGAGTGAGGAGGGGAACTCCCCCTCCACACTGCCTGATCCTTTTAAATATCCATAATTGCAAGGGTGACCTGTAAGAGAAGGAGAAAGAAAGAGAAAGTAAAAATACAAAATCTCTCACTCTCCTCAAGTACTTTACAATACAACTACCTCCATATTTAATTGTCTTTAATTCCTATTTCAACAACAACAACAAAAGTCTAACAACTTTCACCTTCACATCTAGTGTATTTTACTGATATATATTTCCTTCAGTCACCCTCACCTGCTTTTTTCCAGCCTCATGTTTAAGGCTAACCTCTAGTCTATACTCTGGAGTCTACCTCTCTTCTTTCAAACCTTTCATTCCTTCTCTCCTATATTTTTACACTCTTCTGGCTATGTCCCCACAAGCTATAAAAACACTTGACTCCAGTATCTTTATAGGACTCTCATCATCCCAAAACTTTACCCCTTAAAACTAAAACACCACCACCTCAATGATCAACACTCTCATTTAGTTTTTACTGAGTGCCAGATACTGTGCTAATTAATATTCTCTGTACCTAAAAAGTCCTTCACGTAGGAGAGGTATCAAAACAACTAGGGAGCTATATGGAAAAAAATAACTTTAAATACTTACTTTATACCTTAAATCAATATAAATTCTAGATGGCTCAAAGACAAACATTAAAAATGACATAAAAGCAATAGATGAAAATACAGGAGATTTTTTAAATAATCTCAAAGTAAGAAAAGGACTTTCTAAGTATGATCTGAAATCCAAAAGTAATAAGCAAAAAGTTAATAAATCCAATCACTTTAAAGCCTACATAAAAAAATTTTAAAGACAAAAATGGAGAAAAATTTTCCTTTATAGTCTCTACAAATCATTGAGACCAACAGAATAAAAGTCAAAGAACATGACCACACTTCTCAAAAAAAAAAAAAAAGGAAATTAAAATGGACTATTTAAAAAGAAAAGAGGCTTACTTCACATTTAAGAAGTGCAAATTAAAACTATGAGTTAGCATTTTTCACCTATCAGAATGTCAAAGATTAAAAAGGTTGATATTATCATGTATTGATAAAGTTGTGGGAAAACATGAACTCTACACCATGGCTGGTGAGAGTATAAATTAGTAACACCTCTAAGGAGAGCAATTAAGTAATATTAGGTTGGCCAAAAGTCCATTCATTTTTTCCCATAAAATAAATGCCACATTTTTCTCTTTCGCCAATAACTTTATTGATTTGGAATATTTGGAGTATATCGCCTATCTCCAGCTATTGGGTTTTTCAGTGGGTAGAGGTCAGGGGTGCTGATAAAACATTCCAATGCATTAAACAGCAAATGGCTGTTTGACCAAAATGTCAACAGTACCAAGAAACTTCACAAATCGCTTTCACACGTTCAGTCAGTCAGAGCACTTTCTCTACACACTGCACAAATCTTTTTTTGCATTTCAGTTGCATTTTTATCTTTCTTGAAATAATAAAGCATAATACGCCAAAAATGTTGTGTATTGTCTTCCATCTTCAATAGTAAAATGACTGCACAAAAATTCACCAATTTTGATAACTTTTTTTAAATGCAGGCTGTTATGACAGCTGTCACAATACAATCTAAGAAAATTATTTCAAATGAAGTTAAAGACAACTAAGCACTAATAGAGCCACCATATGGAAAAAAAGCAAACTTTTTGGCCACCTCATTATTTATCAAAATGTAAAATACACATTCCTTCTGATCCAGACAATTTTACTCCTAGGACTTTATCCCATAAAAATATATCCGTCTGTGAAATGGCATAATACAAGAACATTCATTGCACCATTATTTACAATAGTAAAGCATGGAAATAACCTTAATAGTTAAAAGAAATTATGGTATGTCCATGCAATAGAATATTATTCATGTATCAAAAAGAATGAACCAGTTATATAATTTCTCATATCAAATAATCCAAAGGATATACTGTAAAATGTCTTTTAAAATGAGATGCATTTGTAATACCACTTGTACATATTTATGAAAGATGTCTAAAAGAATACACAAGAAAATAGTTGAGTGGTTGCTCTAAGTAAGGGCACCAATGGTTGGTGACAGAAATGGAAGGCACACTTACTCTTTACTATGAACCCCTTTTTAATGCTTTACCATGTGTATATATACCTATTCAAAAATAAATGTACAAAAAATGTAAATATATGCTAATATACTGATTGGAGAGATCATAGGAAAGTACAGAAAACTCAATCATCATATATGAGCCTCTAACTTACTTTTTCCAATATGCTACCCTAACTGCTTTGCTTTATTTAGATATGGAGAAATACAATATCACTTGTCAACTATTTGATAACCTACTATCCTTCAGTTTCTTCACTTCCTATTAGAAAACTAAACACTAACATGTTAGAAATTTTATATATCTAGAGTGTACTTCTTTATACTAAGCATCTCTCATCATCTTTTTATTTAACATCTTCTAATTATTTGTCTTCTCTTTTCAGTATTTTTGTCCTCTGGACGTTAAATTAGTCCATTCGTATTGCCTAGATTTTCTAAGCTTTTATAGCAGAAATCCTATGTTAATTCTCTTCTCCAAGGTATCAAACTATTATAAATACTTACACTCCTCAAAATACTTTTTTCACTGTTTTTAAAATATACACTTTGGCCCTGGCTAATGTGGCTCAGTGGACTGAGCACCGGCTTGCAAACCTTAAGGGTGCTGGTTTGATTCTCAGTCAGGACACATGCCTGGGTGGTGGGCCAGGTCCCTGGTTGGGAGCATGTAAAAGGCCACCATCATCAATGTCTCTCTCGCACATTGATGTTTCTCTCTCTCTTTCTCCCTCCCTTCCCCTCTCTCTAAAAAGTAAATACAATCTTTTATTTATATATATATACATATATATATACACATATACACACACACACACACACTTTGAATGACAGAGAAAAAGTTATTAAAAGGCTATGTGGAGGGAGTTTTCTATATACATATATAGGGAAAATTTTGGGGTGCCAGACAGATATGAAACATTCCAAATCTGCACTGTCCACTCCTACTTCAAACTATACTAAGAGTCAGAACCCCTAAATCTAACTAGCTTTTAACTATTCTGATTCCCCATAGGGAAATGATAGAATAGAACTAGAAGATTCCTCATCTTTCTAGCTCCAGTTCCATTTCAAGTCTGTAAGGGTTTTTGTTTTTGTTTTTAAAGGTTTTATTTATTTATTTTTAGAGAGAGGGGAAGGGAGGGAGAAAGAGGAAGAGAAACATCAATGTGTGTTTGCCTCTCACATGCCCCATACTGGGGACCTGGTCTGCAACCCAGGCATGTGTCCTGACTGGGAATCAAACCGGTAACACTTTGGTTCGCAATCCAGTGCTCAATCCACTGAGCCACACCAGCCAGGTCATGTCTGTAAGTTTTATAAGTTAATATGATCCTTATAAAAGTCATTCCCTCTTAAAATATAAGTATGAACTACAAAGTGACATAAAGAAAATGGTACCAAAGCCTCAAGTAGTTTAAAAATGTTAAACATGGAACACATGTTACATGGCAAAATTCAACTTAGTTTATTTTATTCTGTTGAGGCTCTAAAATTTTGCCATCACTGTGTTTTCAGTGTCTTCAAATTACCTAAAACAAACTACTAATTGGTGAACCACTCAAAACCTACATAAAAGAATTTAAGACACAGCAGAAAAGAATTCCCTAATTTACTACTAAATGTAATTTAAACATTTAAAGGGAAATAAAATATATTAAATATAAAATACCATACTAAAGTATATATCTATATATATACAGAAAGCACATAGAATAAATACTATGAACATTAATACATTAATATAGAAGTGACTAAGAGCTAGCATTTATTAGAGTCCTACATATTTCTATTCAAATATAGCAATGCCAGCTGTTACCAATTATGTAACTCTGAAGGTTACATAATCTCTCCAAGCCCTCATTTCTTCATCTGAAAATAGAGACAATACCACCAAACTCAGCGTCACTGTAATGATAAATAACACTGCTAAGCATGGTGCCCGGCATCAAATATGCATTCAAGAAAACAGTAGTTTTCATTACCATTATTTTTTCAGCAATGAAAAGGTAACGCATTTTTTAATCCCAAGTTCACATCTTAGCTTCAACGCCTCCACTACCTGGTCTCCATGTATACTTCTCTAATGAAACCATGAAACTAATGACTTCGAAACTGCCAAATACTTTTGGTTATTTTCAGTTCTTATCTTACTTAACTTCCCTGTTTTTGAGTCATCAACAGCACACTCTCCTAAGGAAATACAGAAAAGGATGCTGAAAGCATAGGGAGCCCAATGGAGCGTTTAAGCATTGAGATCCCTCTCCTATCACTTCTTCCAAAGGCATTATTATCCCTTCCCCTGACCTTTACATGCTGGGGCTTCTCTCAGTGTTCTATCTTCAGTTTTCCTCTCCTCTCTACTTGATATTCCTCCTGGAAAACTTCAATCTCTCTTGTTAACTTTAACCTACACGCTCATAATCCCCAAATCTGTTTCCTGCCCTCACGTCTCCCAAATTCCAGGTCCATATTTCCAATACCTAGTGTAAATCTTATTTATGCATTCAACAAATGCTTATTGAAGACAAAGAAAAGAAAGGAAATACGTGTTAAACATCTAATACATACTGAATATTTTACATCACAGAGATGTTAAATAAACTACCTAAACCATACTACCAGTAAAAGAGGGGTTCAAATTCAAACACAGATCTATTTAACAGTAAAGTCCAAGCTATTTGTACGACACTACACTGTTTCTCCAGTGTACCCATATCATAGGGCACAAGGTACTGGGAATACAAAAATAAATAGATAAGATGGTAAATATAGGTTCATGCATAATACTTAGATGAAAGTACAGCTCATTTATTTTTATTTTTAAATATGACAACTAATCTTTTTTTTTTTACTTTTAGAGAGGGGAAGGGAAAGAGAAAGAGAGGGAGAGGAACACTGATCAGTTGCCTCTTCCTACATGCCCCAGCTGGAACCAAACCTGCAACCCAGGCATGTGCCCTGTCTCGGAATCAAACTGGCAACCTTTTGCTTTGTGGGATGACGCCCAAGCAACCAAGGCACATGGGTCAGGGCAAAGGTACAGCTCATTTAACAACTGCATTGATTTAATATTTATTATCTATTACCCATTCTCTACCATCAAAGGGTAGTAGTTTGGTAGAGGAGACTGACTTTATTTAAGCAAGTAATAAAAATATATCATGATTATAAACCTATTATGGTGAAGATTAAACAATGACTCATAGGAATGGGGAGTGGACAAAAGGAGTCTAAGGGAAGATTTCCACAGGAGATGTTTAAACTAAGACTTCAGATGAGTACATGTTTGCCTGATAAATTCAGGGAGGGTGGGCATTTGAGGCAGAGAAAATGGTAAATATAATAAGCTCTAGGATCACTCTGGTCCATTCTGAAAATTACAAGTAATTCAGAAGACAGAAATGAGTGAGGCCTAATGTATACACAAGGACTGACTAGATTATGGACAGCCTTAGTCGCCCTTTTTGGGGACAAAGAAAATAAGCAATTCAGAGACAAATTTAGGATCTTGAAAGATGTGATAACTCCTGGTTTCTGGCTTGATTACAGATAAGGCAACCAGGAAAAAGAGTAAAGAGGAAATACGTTGGAAATTAGAAAAACAAAACAACCTTAAACAAAGGAACAAATAAAAATTAAAATTAAAAAGTGTGCTTTATAAGTGATGAAGTGTTACCAAGAAACTGAGTTGGAGGAGAATAGCTAAATACAGGCAATTTTCAACCTTGAAGACTGGTCTACTGCAAAGGTGTTAGCCCATGAAGGTTGAGCCCTCAATAATGGCTCACAATCCTACTTACGCTAGGTTAAGAGTTCAGTTCTTAAAGCACAAATCTGATCACACTATTCTTTGACAACACAATAAAGTGAGTCATAATCTTCTCGTTAGCAAAAACACAACATCTGTGAAGTGCAATAAAACAAAGTATGCCTGTATTTCATGAACTAAGAATAGCCTTGTGACTTCAGGATGAGGATGGCAATTAGGTCTGGTGACCAGTGTAGCATAATAAAGTTCAGACTCTCAATTCAGAACACCTGAGCTAGTAACCCAGGTACGCCACTAGCTAGCTAAATGACCCTGGGCACATCACAGTTTCCTGAGCTTCAGATCTCTCACTTGTGAAAAGCAGATGACGACTATTTATCTCCTGAGTTGTTCTGGAAAAGAAATGAGGCAATTCATTCATATGTAAGTGCCTAACAAGTACTAAGAAAAAGGGGGGAAAGGAGACATACTGGTATGCATGTCAGAAAACGGCAAAACTATATTACAGTCCTTTGTGCTTGGAAAGCTTTTCGCCCAAACCTTTACAGGGCTGCAAACTTGACCATGGCTTACACACATAGTATCTACCACCTTTTAAACTTTCATATGTACAAGCACACTGTTTTACATAAATTAACTAATTTAATGCTCTTTTCAGCCTTGTTATTGCTCCTGTATATATGATAAGCTCCATTTTACAATGAGGAAATTGGTGGGGAAGTTTAAGTAGACCATCCAAAATGACACAGGTAGGAAGGAGGACTCTAGATTCTACCTATTCTACTCTACCCAAAATACTCTCTTAAAATGCAGTTAGAAAACCTTCAATGAGAAGTAGAATACTGTTTTTAACAATATTATGTTATTAATAATAGCAACAGTATTATTTAGAAATAATAGCAGTATTATAATAATAATATTGTTATATATCACTATATTACTATATGTTATAATATTGTTATATATTAGTATAAACTACTGTTATTATTTCCAAATAAGGGTGGGAAAAAAATCCACCCTTATTTGTAGTCCCAGAATTGGGTTCCTACTATTTAAAACTTCTTTAGAACCTGACAACATGACACAAGAACAACAGTCCTCTGTCCTCTCTGTCCCCCATCCTCCTCAAAAAGAACCGGTCCCTTTCCACACAGTCGCCTCACGCTGAATTTCAGAATTAGTATCCCCAGAGTGGACGAAAACTGTGTGACCACACGCAGGGGAAAACGCCTCGAGGAAGGGCTTCACATTCACGGCTCAGGGCTCGGAGGGGAGTGATACAGGAAAAGTGTCCGAAACTAGCAAAGCGACAGCGTCGCCCGGCGTGTCAGGTCCGCGCAGCCGGCCACCAGAGGCCATTCATTAGGTGAGGGAGGCTGCCAGACGGCGGCGGCTGGTCTTGGACACTGCGCCCGCCCCGCGTCGTCTCGCGCGAAGCTGGGTATGGGCGCTGCTGGGCACCCGCCCCGCAGTCCACCCGCACCCGCCGGAAAGGGGACACTGTCCCGCTGCCCCCCGCACCCCGCCCCCGGCTGAAGAGGCCACGTAACCTCTGCCTTTCCCGCACCGTCGGCCCTGCAGAGCCCGCCCTACCAGTCGCTAGATGAAAGTGCGCCGGCGGTCTCCACGGGTTGGGCGCGCAGCCTCGCAGGGACGCATTCTCAGTGAAGCCAACAGGAGGAACCGAAGGGCGCCAGGGCGGAACCGGATCCCAGACCCCGACGTGCTCCGTTGGCGACCGCAGCTACAGCGGCGACTACAAGCACTAGGAAGGGTCCCAGGGAGAAAGGGCCGGGGCGGGCTGTGCCCGGTAATAAGACGGGTGTTGATTGGCTGCGGCCCGTGTATGCCTCACGAGGATTGGCTGCAGTCTGCCCAGAAGGCTTCGCGTGGCAGCACCTGAGCAGCGGCCTTTCCCTGGAGCCGGGAGGGAGCGTGACCCTGTGGGCCTTGGAGCCGCGGGTGCCACCCGGGGCGGGGAAAGGCAGCGGCCAGGGACGCGAGGCCAACAGCTGTGGTGGAATGCCCTTTAGGGATCTGCTGTCGCCCAAGCAGGAACGTCGCTCTCCCGACAGCTGGAGACTCGGAATTCAGGGTAAACTTGGGTGGAGAGACAGAGCTCTGGAGACCTGGCCGAATGCCTTCGGCAGCCGGTCACCACTCACAGCAGAAGCCAAAGCCTTGCGATCTGGCACAGAATTGTTTCCTCCCATTTCCCTGGCAGCGGGGTCAATGGAACGCCCTACGGGACACAGCCTTCCCCCCTCTGTGGCTTGTGCCTACACCTAGATTACCTGGGAGTCACTCCCTTGTCAGAATGCGTAACTGCTGTCTTAGGTCTGCTGTGTGACCAGCGGCCGGCCTAGGTCACGCCACTCACCGGGTCGCACCACTCCGTGCTGACGCTAAGGCTTGCATTCCTCTTTAACCCTCCATCCAATAGAGCGTTTTAAAAGCGGGCAAGTAAAAAAATAATAATAGGAAGGAAAGATAGTAGCCAATAATCGATACTGGGCGGCCGAATGGGAAACATACTCCTGCGGAATGCCTCATACGGTAAATGTTTGTTCAAAGAGGGGCAGTGTGACTGAGAACAAACAACACTACGAGTTAGGGATTGGCCATACGCCTCTGCCACGCTGTCAATTAGGCAAAACCTGTAGGCTCTCATCTGTAAAACGAAGGAGTTGGACTTTGCTCTCTTTCTTGGAGCCTTCCTCGTGGAATCCCAAAGCCATAGGGCTGGTTAGGGAGAATAACTAGCTCTCCTGTTCCCCTTTCCAACACAATATCCTGTCTCTTTGCCACTTATTCTAGGTGTCCTACTTCCTACTTTGATGAGTGATTTTGAAAATAAGCTATATATGTATGATGACTAGTATACTCATGAACAAAGAAGCCAGTCATGTTAAGTAAAGCTAATAATGTAAATAAAAGCATTGACCTAAGTTTAAATCTTTTATCTGTCTCTTATTTGGATCTGGGCAAGTTAATTCGCTTTTGTGAAGCCTCCCTTTCCTCATTTGTGAAATAGGGGCAATAATGAATTTTAGGATTGTGAAAATGCAATTATATGGATAGAGATGTATAGCATGTAGTGGAATGCCTACCACACAATAACACATAAAAAGTAACATTTACTATTTATGATAAGTAAAGAAATATTTCCCTAGCAGTGGAATTATTCAAAACAGTCATTCATTCTTTAGCAACCGCCAAGTGCCAGGCACCTGTGGTGAGCACTGGGGATCCAATAGTGAACAAAAATACATATAGACCCAGATAATCCCAAATGTAAAAATAGATTGTAACTTTTACAAGTACTGCTAAGAATATTATGATAAATTTAACCTGACTTCCCAAAGAAGTGGCATTTGAACTAAGATCTGAAGAATGAGTAGGAGATATCTAGATGAAGCAAAAAAGAAAAGAACTTTACAGACCAAAGGATGCATAATTACTCTCCATTTCCCTGGAAAATTAGGTGCCTTCACCTAATTTTAGGCAGTAATAAAACACTTCACACTTAAAGTTGACATACCTCAACTCTTTTGGATGGATGTATTTGCATGAGAACAATTGTGAGGGGTGGGATGGAAGACACAAGAAATGGTCCACAAGATGGCAGCATTTGAATGTAACTTTAGAACTGTATCAACTTAAAAGTAGAGTCCATCAACAAATCTAAATATTTCAGGACAGAATATTGAAATGATTAGGAAATAATAGAAACAAAATACAATTAAATGAAAAAATGCATTGTAGATGTGGTTAGGGAAGGAAGAGATCAAAATTAGTCATTTTTGTTTGGCTTTTAAAAATTTTTTGTGTGTTTATACATAGAAGAAAGAGAAATATACCAATAATAATGATTATCTCTGTGTGAAATTATCAATGATTCTTATTTTCGATCATTTTGAATTTTGTAATTTATTTTTGTTTGCAATAATTAAATGTTACTTGATTGATTTTTTTTAAATCAAAATTTGGAAAATAGTTCACTGGAATTTCTTTTTTTAATTTGTTTTTTTAGATTTTAATATTTGTTTTTAGAGAGCGGGGAAGGGAGTGAGAAAGAGTAGGAGAGAAACATTGATGTATGAGAGAAACATCCATCGGTTACCTCTCACATGCCCCCTACTGGGACCTGGCCTGCATCCCCGGTACGTGCCCTGACTGGGAATCGAACCTGGCAACTGTTTGGTTCACAGGTTGGCACTCAGTCCACTGAGCTACACAAGCCAGGGCAGGAATTTCTTTTTCTTTTTCTTTTTCTTTTTTTTTTATTATCGACACTATTACAGATGCTCCCCATTTTCTCCCCCTTTACCCACCTCCACCCAGCTCTCACCCGCCCTCTTCCCCTGGCCTTCACCACACTAAAGTAGGCTTAAAGGAAGAAATAAATCTAGAGATGGCTTTAGAAGATTGCAGTGATTTAGATAGGTAGAAGCAGTGAAAAGAATAGTTCGGATAGCAGGAATGGAATTGGAGATGTGGACAGAGTACAGCATTGCAGAAATGTTTTTAAGCCACATAGGATTTGTAATAAACTCCCTAAACGCCATTTTTTGCAAAATAAATGAATAAATCTATAGTTAAAATGTATTTTGCAGTTTTTTTAAGTGTATAGAGATAAGGAATGTCAGGGTTGCCCCTACTTCAGCTGGTGACAGAGGAGAGAATATTAGAACTTGTATGATTTCAATCGATCAAAACCCAAACCTGATTAGGTTCTGCAAAAATGGTTATTACTACAGGAAGGTCAGCAAAACAGCTGGCCTAGAGATGACTAAAACCTTATTATTTGGCTTTATTCTCTTCTGTTCCACAGAGGTTGATTAAGGTTGGTTGAGGCCCCGGGCGCAGAAAAAAATATTGGGCCCTTAAAAAAAAGAGAGAGAGACAGGGAAAATAAAATACATGCCTTCAGAAGTCGAGGCCCAGAGTGCGCACCCGGTGCACCCGCCATTAAATCCACCTCTGCTGTCCCAGACTGTCTTCCATATGAAAAACCTTGGCCAGTTGGAGCTTTTTGACACACACCTCAAGTTTTCCATTGGGGGAGATATCACTGAGCCCTCTACCTCAAGCACAATTCCAGGGTCTGCAGATGAGCTCATATTGGCTCTGATTACCTGAGGAGTCAAGGATATCCTGATTGACAATCTCTACTATAGTCACATGGTTGAAGCAGAGTGAAGAGTAGTTCCTCCACAGAAGGCGAGGTTTGGGCAGCTGCAACAATAGACAACTATTGGGTTTATTATTAGATCCTAGAGATATGATCCCAGCTGCATTCTTCCTGGGTAATGATTATCCTTCAAATCCTCATTTATAGGAGACCACCTCCTACCAACTGTGGAACTTTCCCTGATGCCCTTTCCTAATAGTTGTCCCCTTCTCTCTACTACTTCTCTAATATATTCATATTATTACACACCATATTGTTTTTAGATTTACTAGTTTTACATGTGGATGCAGTAAAAGCAAGGGCTCTGGAGGGTGACTGTCTAAATATAAAATTTACTTTTATTCTTACCAGCTGTGAAACCTCAGGCAAGTTGCAAAACCCCTCTGGGCTTTGGTTTCTTCATCCCTAACGTGGGATTACTAGCGCTTCTTTCATAATGTTCTTATGAGGTTTAAGCGAGATCATTATCTGTAAAGCTTTTAATAAAACACTTCACACTTAAAGTTGACATACCTCAACTCTTTTGGATGGATGTATTTGCATGAGAACAATTGTGAGGGGTGGGATTGAAGACACAAGAAATGGCCCACAAGATGGCAGCATTTGAATGTAACTTTAGAACTGTATCAACTTAAAAGTAGAGTCCATCAACAAATCTAAAAACTCAAAGCAAATACTGGAGAAATTCAAGGCAACTTCAAAGCCTACCTGAAACAAGCAATACTTGTGAGAAATCAAACCAATGAATTCAGTAAGATTAGCATTCTTTTATAATCAGAACAATATGAACTCACTAAACTCTCCCCCTTTGCTGTGACTAAGAATTTATAGTATTCCTTTCTCAGCCCATCTTACTTAGAATTGCTTGTGTTCCTTCTTTATCTATGTGTGGGGAGAAGGAAACTTTCTCCTCGAGGTTCTTTTGACTGGTCTAATAATCAAATAGACATGAGATGGAGTAGCAAAAAAATAATAATAATAACCAAGTTTAATATACACATATGTATGGGAACCCCAAATACATGAGAGTCACAGGCCCCACATGCAGGAGAGATTGAAAGTTTAAAAGACAGAAAGGGTAAATGGGTATATAAGACATTCTGAGCTAGGGATTAGGTAAGGTACCTTGGAGGCTTTGAAGGGTCATTGAAGGACCATTTGAAGAGCAGGTGTATAGTAAATAGAAGATTGTCCTGCCCTATAGATAGGCCAAAAAAGATTATAACTGATAATCTCTTATTATGGGCAAGGCCCCTAATTCAAGTTTTTCTAAGTAGTTAAGGGGGTGGGGAACAGATGTTTGTCTTGAGCCTGCAACTAAAGTTGCCTTTGGCTCAAAACAATCTGTGTACCACAGAGGCACATCTTGGGGTGACTAGCTCTGAACCCCCACACCTAACTGCATAATTAAACAGGTTGTTGTCACCACTGCTTGTTTAAAAAACAAATAAAGAAAAACAAGTTTGATTTAACAATGGCAGACTGAACACATGCTGTAGCATTTTCTATATGACACAAATCCCTGGTCCTGGCAGTAAAGACATATTTAAAATAAATTCACAAGTGCATGGAAAAAAAGGTTAGCCACTGATGTTCCAGAACCCATGAGGATTCCCTGAAAGGTGGCTAGAAGTTTGATTGAACTGAAGAAAAGGTTGACAACTCTGAACAAAAAGAAGACAAGACTACTATGAAATGTAGTAGCAGCACCAAAAGCATTTCACACCTACAGGTGGCTATTAGGAGCCAGAAGGAGTCCAGGCTAAACCACAAAGAAATTTAGTGGAGCATCACAGCAGGAGCAGTGAGCCAGTTGAAGCTTCCTCATCCCCCATTCCATGATAGCAACACATACCTGTAATCTATCGCTAGGCTGCATAAAGGACAGTGCTCACATGGCTGGTGACATCTGGAATAATCAGGAAACATACGGTACTTAGAATACTAGCTACTCGCTCTTCCTGTTCAGCAGCACAGCCCACCCTTCCCCATACTTCTATTAATGACAGGTATTCAGGTGGTGGCCACAGATCTTATTCGTCCCCTCAGGGAGAATGTACAACAAACACAGCCTTCTCTATAAGCAATTTTAAAAAATGAACTTCTAATACACAGATAGGTGATCACAAAATCGAGAATCACCAAATATTTTAGAGAAGCCAAAATCCCAAGAGACATAAAATTACAGACCCAAGAAGCTCAGTAAAATTTAGGTCTGATAAATACAAAGATAACTATGCCCACAAACATTACAGTCAAATTGCTGATCTAATATTTCCACATTTAGAAAGCTAGAAAAAATAAGAGTAAAGTAAATCCAAAGTAAGTAGAAGAAAATGGTATTCATAAGAGCAGAAATCAATTAAATTGAATATAGAAAACCAATAGAGAAATACAACAAAGCTAAAGTTTGTTCTTTGAAAACATCAACATTGATAAACCCCTTGCTATAATTAGTTATCAAGAAAAAATAAAAATTGAGAACTGTGAGTAATTTCCAGGGTTTGAGATTGTACCACACTTGCAAAGCTAACAAATTAGCCTGCTATCATTTCATGGGTGCTGGCTACTACTAAAGGCATCACAAAATATAAATTTGAATAAAGAGACCAATAGATGATAGATATGTGGTAAAGCATGTATATTAAAAATGTTAATGGTATAATCTTAGTGGATATATAGTTGTTTGCAATAAAATTCTTCCATGTTTGTTGTATGTTTAAAAATGTCAAAATAAAAAGTTGAAGGAAAAGAGATTTAAAAAGCATATAAATCAATTACAGTGCATGAACTTCATTGCCTCCTGATTAGGATATGTAAACCATAAAAAAAGAAAAAAGACTATGGTATATACTAGGGGAAATTAGATCACGGACTAGTTAATTGTTCATTGTTTTTAGGCCTGCGTGGGCGATGCCATCAGTGCCGAGGGCCTGTCGTCGCTGCCCTGGCCACTTCAGCGCATGTTACCCAGAACTCAGTTGCCGGTACCTGCGTTTCTTTGCCTGAGGGCTCTCCCTGCCTGCCAAAATGCTCTGCCTGCTCTTGTAGGTGCCTGCAAGTGCTGAGGGGTTAATGCTTGCCACAGCCTTCTGCCGGTGTCTAAATTACAGCATTTCCCTTTCTGCCTCAATTCCCCCACTCCTCCTCTCAAATAGACTATTTGCACTCAAGGCTTTGTTTCAGGATTAGATTCTAGAGGAACCCAAAAGTACGACATTGGGATACTGGCATTTTAGTTATTTTATTTTTTTAATGAGTTCTTAATTTTCAGAAATATATATTGAAATATTCACAGATAAAACTGTACTGTCTGGGCTTTGCTTCAAAATAATCAATTGTTAGTGGGAGAGTAGGTACAGGTATGAATGAATAAAATGACAGAATGCTAATTGTTAAAGTTCAGTGATGGACATGGGTGTTCATCATACACTTCTGTCCACTTGGTAGATAGATGTTCAAAATTATACTGAAAATGACTGGTAGGATCCAATGAAGATAAAAGATCTGTTAGGCTTAAGCACAAACTCTGACCTCAGCTCTGTTCCTCGGGCAAGCCGTAGACATTGGTTCAAAAGTTGACCAGAGAACCTGCACATAAATATTCATAGTAACCGTATTCGTAACAGCCCCAAAACAGAAAACAACCAGAATGTCCTTCAAGGGGTGAACAGTTAAACAGCCATGGTATATTCTTGTCTTGGAGTACTATTAAACAATAAAAAAAGAACTAACTATTGATAAACACAATTACCTGTACTGATCTAAAGGGCAACATGGTGAGTGAAAAAAAAAATCCCTAAAGATCAGACATTATTCTATTTCTATAACATTCTTGAAATGACAAAATAGAGAGATGGAGATAAGAGTAATAATTGTAGGGGGTTAGGGACAGGAGGAAGTAGGTACAACCATAAAAGGGTAGCACAATAAAGATCTCTGGGGTGATAGACCATTTTTGTATCTGGTTATAGTGGCAGTTACATGGATCTATACATTTACATAGACCTGTACACAAAGACACATGCGCACACATACACAAATGATTGTGTGTAAAAGTGGTAAAATCTGAATCTGTAGGAAGGTCTGCGGATTGTACCAATGCCAATTTGTTTTGAATTTGAGTTATCATTATGTAAAATGTAACAATGAGGGGAAACTAGGTGAAGGGTACAAGGGACCTCTCTAAGTTATTATTCCTGGAAACCTGTAATTATTGCAAAATAAAAAGCTTTCTAAAAAGTAAAGAAATGGAAATGAAATTTTTTTTAAAGGCATCCATATTTCAGTGGTAGCTAGGTTAGATGCCCTAGCAGCTGAGTCCCATATCCACTGTCGACAATGCAAAAGTGTAAGCTTCCATTCCTCAGTCCGGAAGAGTAGAGTCTTCACTGGAAAGCCCAGCAGCTTAATATTCACAGGCCATGTAGCCTGTAAACCTGATTATAAAGCCCTCTTGGAGAGTTGGTAAGTTGCCCCACATTTTAATAACATTCCTTTTCTGCATAAACTAGACAATGTGGGCTCTGTTGTTTGCAGCTTTGAATGCTGGCTGATTTTTGTTCTGATAGTTTCAATTGCATATCTTTAATTTCTGAGGCATTTTGAGAAGTGACAAATAAAGCTAAATCATATCCCTACACCCTGAAGCCACTGAGAAACCGATAGCGGGCT
Source organism: Mormoops blainvillei (assembly GCA_004026545.1). Lineage (NCBI taxonomy): Eukaryota > Metazoa > Chordata > Mammalia > Chiroptera > Mormoopidae > Mormoops > Mormoops blainvillei. The sequence continues at coordinate 102,573 of PVJD01004139.1, read as the reverse complement.
AAGAAGTAATAAGTGGATATGCAATACCCCTCAAGAATTTCTTTGTTATGAGCCTGCTCACAGCTGCTTTTTTACCTCTAGATGCAGAGAGAGGTAATCCAAGCCTGGGCTACCTTGCAATTATTGATGGCCCTCACCTTCTGACTTTTTTGTTTTTCTGAAACCCCTAAGGAACCAGGACTCTTGTGTACACATTTTCTCAGGACATGGATTTTTCTTCTGTATCTCATTAATGACATACAGTACTGCTTTCCCTTCCACCCTCTACAAGTGGGCCATACTGGTTCTTACACAGTAGGAAGGCTGCTTGGGAACCCCTGCAGCTGTTAAATGTGCTTCAATAAGGGCTCTCTGAATGGGGGATGTTGAAAAGAGCTTTACAATTACCCTTTATTGTAAGAAGATCAGCAATGGATAAGAGGACAAAGGACCAGAGAAGAAAGCAAGAGAAAAACATGAGACACCTAGTTCAGGGGGCAAAAAAGAAGAAGAAGAGACTTATGGAAATTATCTTAACAAAGTAAAGGCATAAGGAGGAAGAGAGCCAGAGCAGGATCTTCACGGACCACATAGTCCATATTTCCCCTATTACTGTAGAGGAAATCAAGGCTGATACCAAAGATGAAATGCTATTTGCCCTGACTAATGCTGTAGATGTTGAGACACCATTTGCCCTGACTAATGCTGTAGATATTGAGACACTATTTGCCCTGACAAATGCTGTAAATGCTTATCTCCCACCTCTGTAAGCCCCTTCGGCGCCAAATCTATACCTTCCAACACCCTCCCCCACTTAACCCAGCATAAAAGGAATGTGGGGCTATTGTTCTGGGCTCAGAATTTGGAGTTTGTCTCCTCTGGGCCCGTGCACGTAAATAAAGATCATGCTCCTAACCCCTCAGTGTCTGGTCACTTCATTTTTCCGTAACATTACCTTATTACTGCTTTGCATTAAATGTATATGGGGATTGGGATCCTTGCTGGCATTGGGACTTGTATCGAATTCACTTGGGTTATAATATGAAGAAATTAATTTATAAGGTTTACAAAAGCAGAACCACACAAGCAACTTGATTTGAATAGAATTTTTCTTTGCTCCAAACAGAAATGGCCAGTTTTATTATACATCTCTCTTGATACTAGTTTTACGTTTGTAAGTAAAATGTAACTGAATAAGCACTTTCTAAAATTTTACATAATTGCACAATAAGCTTCCCAAAATGATGATACAGAGAATCATCAGAGGCACCCATGCTGTGAGTTGTATAAGAATTGTTCCTTCTTTATCTTCTAAAATTTCCACCATTACATATTTAGAATTTTTTACAAAAAAAAAAGAAGAAAGAAAGAAAGAAGGAAAGAAGGAAAGAAGGAAAGAAAGAAAGAAAGAAAGAAAGAAAGAAAGAAAGAAAGAAGCAAAGCAAAACAAAAAACAGGGAATTTGGGGTAGCTCTAGATACACAAAGGACCACCATTCATTATCACCATCATTGCCTGCTTTTCTTTGGTGCTTTCCAGTTTAGAAGGTACTTTAATATCCTTTGCTTCTCATTAATATTTTGATATGTTATAATAATCCTGAAGAAGAAATAGGACTCAAATTATCCAAAAGTTTGAAATGAGCTCTGGCTGGTGTGGCTCGGTAGGTTGACCACCGGCCTGCAGACTGAAAGGTTGTAGGTACAATTCCTGGTCAGGGCACCTGCCTGGGTTGTGGGAGAGGGCCCCAGTTGGAGACCCTGCAAGAGGCAACTGATTGATGTTTCTCATGCACACCAATGTTTCTCTCCCTCTCTTTCTCCCTTCCTTCCCCTCTCTCTAAAAAATACAAATAAATAAAATCTTTAAAAAAAAGTTTGAAATGAAAAAGTGATGCCCAAAGGGGTGTGTTGACTTGCTCAAGGTCCCAGGGCAAGTATAAAAGATCCCTCATCTCTCACATCAGAAGCAGAGTAAACCTGCTGCCTTTTCTAATGCTAACACATTAAAAGAGAGAAAAGAGAGCCCTGGGGAGTTTCCTCTCATCACCCCGCATTAGCTAAATAGCACAGATTGCCTTCTAGTTCCTCTCAAACCCCGTTGCACTTGCCAGCTGTAAAATTCACTTGAGCTTTTCCTCATATTTTGACTTATCTTGCTTTTAAGAGTTTAACAAATGAGGGTGGTAAACACACGATACAATATACAGATGATGTATTATACAATTGCATACCTGAAACCAATACAATTTAATTAACCAATGTCACCCTAATAAATTCACAGAAAGAGGGAAAGAAAGAAGGAAAGAAGGAAAGAAGAAAGAAAGAAAGAAAGAAAGAAAGAAAGAAAGAAAGAAAGAAAGAAAAGAAGAAAGAGTTTAATAAATGAATGGATGAATGGTGTGTGTATGTGTGTGTGAGAACTCCCTAATGATGTAGTGTAAGTATTAGAAACAGAAATGCAGACTTTTATATTCTCACAAAATTTAGCACAGGACAAAGTTTATAAAAAATCCTTTATTTGAATTTAATTAGATTAGATAATAGCATGGAAAATACACATGTGGCCCTAAGGAGGTAAGATAGAGAAAAGGAGAATTTAACTTTCAAGCTTGTTGAGCCCATCGCCATCACTTTAATCATTCTTTTGCCAAATCATTTAATTCCCTTGACCTTCTTGTTATACATGCTCAACTCAATTATAACCCCAGATCAATTTACAGTAAACTCTCCCAGTTAATATGAGTGACAACTACTTCTTTACTCATCCTTCCTCTAATCTACCCTCCCTATAGATAAGATTTATTGAGATACCCAATCATGGAGTGGCCTTTGCGTTTTGATAGTGAGTATACGCACCCATTTCCTTAGACTCTCCTCAAATTACCTAACTAAAGCTCAGATCTGATTACTAGGTTCTTTCTAACACTCTCTTACTGAAACACCCCTCAGTTCCTCATGGTGTTTTCTCCCTTGCAACAAGTAATAAAATCAACTTGTTCTACTAAAGGTATGTCTTGGTGGGCTTTGGCCGAAGGCTGTTAGCAGTCCTTACTGTATCCATTTAAGTATTCGCTGAAATTCATTAAAATAGCCTTCATTGCTCTCCTGAATTACTGTAACTCAGATCTGATCCTGTCACTTCAACGCCCCATATTCCAAAGAATAAAGTTTAAATATTTTACCCTGGCCTATAACACCCTCCTTACCATCATGCATTCTGTCTTCTTAATCATTACCTCCCCAACTCCAATTCCATGTGCTGGCCTGCATGAAATTCCTTGCAGCTCTTCTAAAGCATTTTTCTGAACTCTAGCATGGCCTTTGGACCACTTCTAATGCCTAGAAATCTTCTTCATCTAGCTAATTTTTACTTATGCTTAAAGACTTGGCTTAAGCATTTCTTCCTCTGAGAAGGCTTCTTGAATATCTCCAGGAGTCATTAGTTTGTATTTATTTCTTCATAGAATGTATCACAGTACTGTATTTACTTAGCTGTTTTCTCTACAAGACTACTAACTTCCTGAGGTCCACAGCCTTGTGTTATTCGTCCTGATATCTTTCTGGCAGTGGGTCATACCCAGGGTTCTTCCCCTGTGATGTTTGGAAATGGAAATGGGCCATGGAGTTAGGTTGCTCAGGGATTGAGAACTGCTTTGTGGATTTATTAAAAATAATAAATGTTTTATAATACACTGAACAGTCCTGCACAAAGAGTAATTTCCCCCCAAATACTAATAGTATCTCCATTAAGAAACACCGTAGGTTCTCAATAGGTGTTGTTTATTGAAGAAATGAATAAATGACCATGAATGAGTAAATAAAATCACGTAAAAATGCAAGAATAAATTAATGAATAAATGGCAAGAGAAAAAAGTAGCACGAACAGTGTATTTGGAGAAGAAAGCATTCTCGAAGGGGAAACCTCAGTCAGGAAACTCATGCTCTGACTGGTTAAAATTTTCTCCTGGTCATGTTCACTGTCCCTTTTCCCTGGGTGCTATGAGTGCAAGATGCAACCTGAGTTGAAAAAATTAATTAAAATTAAAAGATTCAAATGAAGATATCTAGGGTGGAAGATAAAACCACCCTAGTTAGATGTGAAAAGAGAGGCATTTTTGAAAGGCCCCTCAGACCCTTTGGCCTATGGCATTTACCTTACCTCTTTCAACCCAAGTCCTCTTAATTCTGATTTGAAGTTTGTATTCAGCCATTTAACCGAACTCCTATTACTTGCAGTTTATTGTTGCCGCAAATTAACATGCCCAGGGAGCAGTCGTGCACCGTGGTTGTATTCGTCCATGTAAGCATTGTGAGACTCACTTCCTCCCTTCAGGGGAATCTTAGCTAGGTAAAAGTTTTCCAAAGCCTTTTAGAGGTGATGTCTCAATTCACTAGTAAATTCAATGGTGGAAATGATTTTAGGCACTCGCGGTTGTTCCAGAGAGAAATTTGGGAGTAGACTGGATCTAAACAAGCAAGGCCTGGAGTTACTCAATTTACGTTAATGCAGTAGAAAATGATTCTATACGGAGATCACCTCCTCAGATCTTGCTTTGCAGGAAGCTGCCATCTTTACTTATAAACAAAGCTAATTAGGTCTAGCTGAATGGATGTAAAAACTACACTAAATTCCATGCAGCATATCTATTGAGCACATGCCATATGCAGGCACTCTGATAGCTATAGCAGGGGACTTTAAAAATGAGACATAAAATCCAGTAAGGGGAATGAAATAGTTACATAACTATTACTGACGGTCAAATGAAATATTGTCATGAATGAGATACAGTGGAACTGTGGAGCTACAAGAGAGAGATCACAGTCAGCTGAAGGCATCAGAAAAAATAAATAGAGTTGTCTGTGAAGAAGTTTAGGGATGAATAGGATTTTGTGAAGCATCTGAAAGCAATCTCTTATTTCCATGATTGCCATTGGAGGGGAAAATTGTGAAAGGCTGTGAAATGGACCAAAAAGATTACTGGATGACTTCAGTAGAAAACTAGGTGAATTAGCTGATTCTATCCTTTGAGCTATTTAACAGCTCTGTAATTTGCAGATTAACTGATAGCAATGTAGGGTACATAATTCCTGTTCATAGACATATGAGTCCATCATCTAGAACCCTAGTCCCACCCCACCACCTATGCTCAGTCCAGAGGCCTCAAGTAGACTCCAAGTGCCACAGCCCTAGCACCCGGGTTGTCAACTTCACTTTCACCAACTTTCCCACTCCTTGAGGCCTCTCCTTGCAGAACATGATATCCAAGCAGGCCCTCATTTCTTTCCCAGTGGAACCTATAATATCAGTCCCTCCCAGTGCTTCCCATGCATCTTCCTGTCACTCCTATCCCTAACACACAGGAATCACCATCCCATTTTCCAAATACACAGCTATATTGCCTCTTTCAACAACATAACCACAGACTGTGGGTTCCAGACCACGAAAATACAAATACCTGTTTATGTTCATCCCATTCAGTCAACTTCTCTTTAGTGCCTGAAGCATAAAAATCCCTCTGAGGATCTTTAGTACCTTAGAGTTCTGAGTTTGAGCTTACCTCATAAGCTGGAATGTCCTTTTGCCTCTTACTAATGTCCATAAAACCCATTAAGTTTTAATAAAAATATCTATATATTCTAGAAATATTTTTGGACATCACAGATACGCTTTTCTTATTATTTAGAAGTGGTATGAGGTCATGCAGCCTGCCACCCAGCATCGATGCCTATTCTATTTGCATGTCATTGGCAAGATTGAAGCAGAGATGAGCAGACAGGTTCTGAGATGAGGGTCCTCTCACATACAGTTGCTATTCTGTCTTACTATTGGGTATCATTATTAAGCTTTAAAAGCAGCATGCAATAGTGTCTTACAGGTTTTTAGAAAGCTCAAGAACTAAGAGAAACCAGAAAAACACATAAGGAAGCCTTTTCTAACAATATTGGCAGGAAAACTCTGAATTAATGTCCACCTGGAAAGGGGAGAGAGATGCCAACACAGAGTATGTAGTTCTACTTTAAATATTTTGCTTATTTACTTCTTAGAGAGAGGGAGAGGGAGGGAGAAAGAGAGGTAAGAAACATCGATGTGTGAGAGATACATTGATCAGTTGCCTCTTACACGTGCCCAACTGTGGACCTGGCCCGCAACCCAGGCATGTGCCCTGACTGGGAATTGAACTGGTGACCTTTCGGTCCAGCATTCAATCAACTGAGACACACCAGCCAGGGCAGATTATGTATTACTTTAATTGAACCTCTGTATATGATTTGATTACAAGTTTTTCCATATTTAAGTTTGCAAGATAGTGCATTCCTTATGATCTTGCAGCATATGTGTTCAGGTTATGTAATTATAAAATAATTAAACTGCCTTCATAAAATTATGTGAAAATTAAATGATTACATTTTAGAAATGGGCTACTTGATTATGTTCAATTTCTAATGCATAATAAACTTGGCATCACTAGAGAGAATTGGAAACAAGACACCAAGTGAGCATTGCTTGGCATTCTTCCACTAAAATTCCTGCTGTGGAAGATTGGCCCTTTCAAATAATACTATATCCTAAACTGGTATTTAACTTACAAATCCTTAATCAACAAAGATCTCAACAACCACTTAAATTTTACTACATGTCAATTCTAACTACCAATTATGAAATAGCTGCTAATGCCATCAATAAAATGGGAGCGCTTGAACTGAGGGGGCAGAGGATACACATAAAGATCAAGACACCACTATCCTGTTGCTGAAAGGAAAATATTATAAAGGCGTACCTTGGAGATATAGTGGGTTCAGTTCCAGGCCGCTGCCATAAAGGGAGTATCGCAAAAAAGTGTGACACAATTTTTTTGCTGGTGGTGGGTCTTGCCTTCAATCTGTAAAAAATGCAGCATCCGTAACACACAATAAAGCAAAGCACAATAAAGCAAAGCACAATAAAGTGAGATATGCCTTGAAGTAGATTAGTTGAAACTAAAAACAGACATTTTGAGTTCTTTTTAATTGAAATTCCTTACACAGGTATATGTCATTCAGTCACTCTCATTCTAATTAATATGGTAAAATATAGCATTCTAAAACCCAACATCCTGAAGTTATGTTTATTTCCATAGTTATGAGCATATTTACTTATTCTTTTTAAAATTTAAAAACAATTTTTAAAATTTTTATAAAGGAAGCTGCCCATGAAGGCAAAAGTGCCTAGGGCCCATGAAAGTCATAATGTGGCCCTGACATTCTCTAGGTCCAGGCCTTTAATTTTTATTGATTGATTGACTGATTTTAGAGGGAGAGGAAAGGAGAGAGAAACATTGATTTGTTGTTCCACCTATTTATGCATTCATTTGGTTGATTCTTGTATGTGCCCTGACTGGGAATCGAACTCTCAACCTTGGTGTATCAGATGACGTTCGATTCAGCTGAGCTACCTTGCCAGGCTATTTATGAGTATCTTAATGAAGAAAATATTAAGACCAAAGGAGCCCTCTGGTAACTGTCAGGGAACCATGGAGAAAGATCAACTCTATGTAAGGAAAAATTTCCAGATGAGATGATGTCTGTCCAGAAAATATCCAGCAATGTGCTATGAAAAATAGAGACATTTATTGAAGATACAAGATACAAGGAACTGTACATAGGTCAATGATGCCTTAGTCCCCTTCAAAGTAGGCAGCTTGGGTCCTCACACAGTTCTCCCAATCGTTATCAGCTGCCCCATTTCCTGAATCTCATCAGTGGTCTGAAATCTCTCCCCTCTCAAAGGTGATTTTAGTTTGGGGAAAAGCCAGAATTTGCAGGGAACAAAATCTGGGTTGTAGGGGAGCTGAGTCACCTGGGTGATTTGATGTTTTACCAAAAAACTCTGCATAAGATGGGATGCATGAGCAGGTGCATTATCCTGATGAAGTTGCCAATCACCAGCTGCCTATAACTGCGACCTTATGAATCATCCAAATATTTTCTGTGGAGGAATGTTCAAACTTAAGGCAGATTCGTTGCTCTACTCACTCAGTCATTTTCAATGTGATTGCAACACGGTACACTTGCTCACTCAACAGCATCTGCTATCCCCACTGACTAGTACAGTGAAGTTGTCATTGTTCATGCCTGCACATTCCAGTCCACTCTCCTTGGCTGCCAGGTTATGTGGATGTCATGCAAACCATCCCGTTACATGAACCATGGCTGGATTTTTTCTGGACAACCCTTGTATATTTCCACCAACATCCCATGAGTTCTAGGAGTCATCCATTTAAGCACCTCCTACTATTCAAAGCATTTTTAATTTGCTTAGCATGTTTTATATTTCAATGTGCCTTCATGTCTATCATTTTATCCACAAGATCATGACAGAATGACAAAAGTGCCAACTAGAAGAGTCCTGAGAAACTCAAGGAATCCACCTATCTCACCATTTGGGAGGCAGGCGATGACTGATGCATGCAAATTTGATTAGCCTTTCAGTGCTGGTAGCAGAGGGGAAGCCAGCTAAGAAAGGTGTGTGGATGGGAAAAAACAGAGTTTCTATGGATATTAAACTCACAGGGTGATCTGATCATAAATTCCTAACTGGGCACGTCAGGGAGGGTAGTCATGTCCCAGGTCTATAACTTCTTAAGTGAAAGGTTTTAAGCCAGCTCAGTCCTTTGTTCTTGGGCATCTAGGTTAACACATCTCTGAAACACTGGAAATAATACCCATTGTAGGGGGTATTAATCCTCAAGAGAGCCTATAACCTTAACTATTCTGTAATCTAATCTCCATCTTGCTTTCTTCAAACTTCCTTATGTTCCCCTCCTTAATTTCAAATGCACAAAAGAAGCTGCAAAACTGGTATTCTCCAGAGCATTTAAAATCTTGTTCCCTGGCATATGTCATCAGTTTGGCTCAAGTAAACACTTGCAAAAATCCTCTACAGGCCTGAATGTTTTCTTACATCGACATGTGGAAGTACTTTGGAAACAGTGGCTGGTAAGAATGGATCAGGATAGAGACTTGGTTCTGGAAGTAGTATCTCAGAGTCAAAGCAAAGCAAAGCCAGCCTGAACTACAAGCCAGAGATCAGTACAAAGGACAAGCTGATCCTGGAAAACAAATAAATTAGGCAATAGTTTCTGATTTGGCTATTATTTTTCTAATTTTTGTTTTCCTTCTATATGTGTAGGAGGAGGGTCATTTATTGATTTGAACTTTGCTAATGGTGAGCCAACTTTATTTAAAATTTAAGAGCAATAGATTTAAGTGAGAATTGTTGGAAGAGGAGAGCACTGTTATATTTTAATTGGTACGATCATTGCAATTTTCTTAGATTATTAACATTTTCCTATCCTCAGCAGATCAGAGTTTTGTTTTAGTGAGATAGAAGTGGAGTGGCAAGGAAAAGTTTAAAAATTAAAATATTAAGGTATTGCCCTGGTAGGCGTGGCAAGTTGGCTGAAGCATCATCCTGTGCACCAAAAGTTTGGGATTTTGATTTCTGGTAGGGCACCTCTCTGGGTTGAGGATTTAATCCCTGGAGGTGCGCATGGGAGACAGTCGATAAATGTTTCTCTCTTGCATCGATGTTTCTCTTTCTCTCTCTCCCTTCCTCTCTCTCTAAAATCAATAATCATATAAAATAAATAAAATAAAATACCAAGATAGTAATTCCACTGTGTTTTCCCTTTTCATTTTTTTGGCTCTCCGCAAAGCAGGTTAACACTTAAAACTCTCAGGGAGCCCCAGGATTGGATTATCCCCGTAGGAGGTGAAAGGAAGGAATGAAGGGAGGAAGGAAGGAAGAGAGGAAGGAAACTGGAGATCTTAAACCAGTAATAACAGCAGCAATTGTCCCCGCCCCTGCCTCATTTAAAAGATCCCTAGATGAAACACCCTTTTAATATATCTGCCACTAGATGGCACTATATATACGCCTTTACTTTCACTTTTCCCTTCTTCCCCAAGGACTAGTCAGGAAAGACAAAATATTAGATAAGGTAATCCATTTAGTCCTTTTGAAATTACTGCAGTTTACTAATTTAACTAAATCTTTAAATTATAACCCTGAATAGTATGTCAGGATTTGCCAGTACCTTAATATTCTATCAGCAAGTACAGTTCCACTGGGGGGGAGATTGGCTCACAGGCAGATTTAGGCTTATTATTTGGCAGATAGGAAACTGAATAATAAGCTGAGAAAATTAATAATATGTGAATGAGCAGACAGAAAAAAAGAAATACATTTACAAGCAAATGTACAATCTTGAATTCTCTTTGGTTTCCATTAAAACTGCCGGTGCTTCGGAAGACTGTCGGTTTAATGTTCCAGCAGTAGTACCATAATTTATTCTTTTGCTACATCAAAGGGTTGAAGACAAAAAAGTCCATGCTAGCAGAAGGCACAGGAAGAGATTATATATGCAAATAATTCTGTAGCTCTCATACAAGGGAGTGTCTGTCTTGTAATATTTCTTTTAAGTTGCACACAAAAATCTTTGGTCAGTTGCCAAAAAAGCAAAATTGTGAGGTTAAAGAGAGAGAAAGGAAGAGAACATCTGAAAGGGGTATGTATGCAAAGCTGTGATGAAAAGTCAGAAGATATGTTTTAACTGCAGTGTCTGAGGTATATTTTTAAGAGCTAAGAATGGAGGGACTGAGGGGGTGGGTAAGGAATATAAAGCAGTCTAGAGAAGCAAGGTTCAGTGCATTCAGGCCTGGGGAATTGAGGACATCTGGTCTTATCCAGACAAAATGTAATGTCTGTGATTGGCGGTAGGTAGGAGTAACCCAGGTCGGCTGCTTTCCTCAGGCAGGTTGGCTGCTCCTTGACTCCCCTTCCCAGGAGCTGGGGTGCCAGGTGCCACTTCCTCCTTACAAGAGACAAAAAAAAGGACACAGAGAGAGAATTTTAAAGACATCAGAGAGCCTGAGGGGATGACCACATCCCTGTATCCAGCAGCTCTACTAGTCCAGGATGGCCAGGGAGGAATGGAGAGACAAAGGAGATGGAAAATTTGGGCTGGGGCGGGGGTGGGGTAGAAGAGGGCTGATTTGAAAGAGTCTTCTTCTTCCAGCACACATTCAATAAACACTATTTTTCTTCCTTTGTATTTTAGCTTACAAACATTGGCTCCCCTCAAAAGGTCACGGTGCTATTCACACAAATTTGTGACTCTCAGCAGCTGGGAATACCTTGGAACCAAAGAGAACAATTAGGAGGAAAAAAAAAAATCAGAGTCCTTGCTAAGCCAAAGTATGGGGGAAAAGGTTAACCTCTAAATTGTTTTTTAATGACAACAGAAACACAACATTTCTCTTTAATTCATGACCTTAATAAGTTCTACTTATTATTTACAATAATTCTAAGGTGTTCTAAAGACACTTGTATATTAGAAAAGAGTTTTGTACTAGTTTGAATTACTTTAGGAAAGAAATGCCCTATTCCATCACTAAAAGTTATAGAACAAGTTATAGGGGAACATTGGAACATTTTTTACTTTCACTAACGAAGAAAGAATCTAATAAGGACGGCTGAATTTTGGAGATCACAGAGTTGTGCTGATGCCCACAATAATATGTTAGACTACTACATCAGAAAAGCCTTGGTTCATTTTTTTTCACATAAGTATTTGAAATAATTTAGTTTCCTTGGTAAATGGCCTGTAGACACTTCAAAGTGTTGTGAGCTAAAATATTATTAATGGGAATTCACTCAGCACATCTCATAATGTTACTGAGAAATGAGATGTAAACATTGCACTTTATGGTAGAAAAGTTGGAGGCAGGCAGCAAAGAGGAACGGGGTTGAACAGCGAAGGTGAATTTATGGGAGTTGAGAGTGAGAAAGTGGGAGGCACCAACAACGGGGCAAAAGAAGTCATGAAACGTGGATTTTGCTATGAATTATCATGCAGATCAGCTTCAAAAGTAAACTATGTGGTTAATAAACACAGGGAATAGTTTCTAAAGAGTCCACAGCTTGCTCAGTTAAATTCCTATTAGCACTGTGAAGAAGGCTTTCGGGTATAAAATATTGGTATATTGACTCTAATTACAAAAAAATATATAACCATCATCCAACCGACTTCAAATGAGCACATTTTCACAGAGCCCCTGGGAAATAGTTTTTGGGAGAGAAATTTTGAGGAGGAGAAAGTCAAGCTTGCGGGAGACCCTGGAATGAGCCTCTGTCCCACAACTGCAATTGCTGTGCCAGAGCCAAGGTATCCTGGGTTACTGGCTTTCATCTAGGGGTAGAGGATTTTGATGTGGACAGTTATAATACCTACCACATACGAAGAAAGCAGGAGTGTGGGATGAGTCTCCATCCCGGTATATATTAGAGATGGAGAGGGGGAATGAACAGGAAATACAGAGACGGTTTATATTACGACTAAAAGAGTTTGTGAAACAAGCCACCTCCCAAGTTTCCTTTGGAATGCGATACGTAGACATGACTTCCTCAAAGCTCTCACTGCCTCAAATACTCTACCTTTTGAGATTGTAGGGAGGATAAGCTATAATATACAGGCCTGGGCCTAATTTTATTGTTTTATTTTTTAGTGAGATATGAGTTAATGTGATTATGTGATCTTTTGGGACTGAGAAGAAAAATAATCCAGTCCCAGAACACACCTAAAACCCAAAAGCCCGGAGGAATTCCACTTATGAAAAAAGAAAACACTTAAGATAAAGAAAAGTTTGGCTGTGGCTGGTGTGGTTCATTGGACTGAGCACCGGCCTGCAGACTGAGGGGTTGCGGGTTCGATTCCCAGTCAGGGTACATGTCTGGGTTGCAGTCCAGGTCTCAGGTTTGGGGTGTGTGAGAGGCAACCAATCAATGTTTCTCTTGCACATCAATGGTTCTCTCCCTCTCTTCCCTCTCTCTAAAAATAAAAATAAACAAAAGTTAGAAAAGAGTCCTGGGACTGAAAGCCTTATGAATTTTAATAGAAAGTGTGTGTGTTTGTGTGCATGTGTGGGATGTGTTCAGGGTTACATTTTATTAATAGTTGCATTATAATCACATATGCAATGAAATATAGTTCCTTTACTTCCTATAACTGGGGTGAGGGATAAATTTAATTTTTTAATTTTTTTAATTGTAAAATATGCCCTGGCTGGTGTGGCTCAGTCGGTTGGAGTGTTGTTCCATAGACCAAAGGACTTTGGGTGTGATTCCTGGTCAGGGCACATACCCAGGTTGTGGGTTCGATCCCTGGTTGGGGCACATACAAAAAGGTGTTTCTCTCTCTCTCTCTCTCTCTCATCCTCTCCCTCTCTCTCTAAAAGCAATGAGGAAAAAAATGTCCTCAGGTGAGGATAAAAAAAAAATTCAAATGAAGTTAGTAAAGTATTTTTTTAATTGTAAAACATACAAAGTTATTAACTATTTTAAGTATACTGTTTATTGGCACAACTAGAGATACTTTAACCCGCCAATTAAAGTACCTCCTGGATTATACAGTTTTATTCATGCTAAATATTTTGTTAATTCAAAGGTCAGTTCCCTCTTGGGCATGTCCTTCCCCCCGTTTTTCTAAAGATAGCACCAATAGGGGAAAATACTCTTGGTAATGTAGCCACTTGGCCTTTATTAATTATTTTCCATTGGTCTTTACCATCTGGTAGATAGCCCGAAGTACTCTTTGGACTAGTGTCCACTAAATTGCAACTGCAAAGTCCACTTTGCCTCTTTAGCTATTTCCACCTGCATCTTCCCTTAAACCTCCACCCCAGGAGTTGCACATCCAGCTTCTGACCGTCTTCCTCTGGGAGGGGAGAGACTTTTTTTTCCTCCCTGGAATGGGACTTCCTCTACAGGTCTTCCTCTGTAGGTCTTGATTCAATATCATAGAATACATGTTCTTTATTTCTATTAAGAAAAGCTTTTCAAAGGTGAAGGAAGCATCTTACCTTGCTAGTAGCTAGAATAATTTTGGAAGTGTCGCTCATTTCAGAATAATATTCAATAGTATTGAGAGTCTTTGCCCTTAAAAATTTCCATGAAAGTTTTCTCTGTCAATGCAATCATTCTGTTCCAATGTTTTTAAGAAATATTAACGCTCTGTATTTGATAATTACATACTGATGTATATTTTATTAAGAATAAAAGCTTTCTTAATGTTTAATATCCACTTTTGACATTTTGTCTTTTCTGGGATGAAATAATGTGAACTAAAGATAGCTATCAATTTAATAAAAACAGCAATATGGCTGAGTATTTTAATATTAAGATCAGTTGGACATTGATATCTCAAGCATAGCTAGATAATTTACATTAACATTAGGACAAGAAAAATTTTAATAAACAACATTTATACTTCAGGTTTTTCAGAGGTCTTTTAATATGAAAAGGGAAGGAGACCAAAAGATAATGGAAAAAAACACTGGTTCTAACAGAAAGAATTAATCTGAAAAGGACTGAAGGTACAGAGTTGTGCTTATCCCCAGCTGCACCGGACCACACTGGATGGAACAAATGTTAACACCCACCTTTGCTTAGATTTATGAAATCTTCCTGGCTGTTCTGATTTATTCTGCTGCTAGTATGGTTAATACACTTGCTTTCATTTAACTTAAGTTTCTCCTGTCTTAGATTTTCGTGACAGCTGCCTGTCAAACTGAGCTGTGCCAAAAGCTTTGGTGCCCCTCCCATGCTCCACCGGACCTCGGTCCTTCACAACAGACCACAGAAAGGGGAGCGGGGGAGGTCTCGGATCCTTTTCAAATCTATTTTAGGCAAATGGATCAATACACGCTGAACACCAACTTTGAGAAACTACAGAGACCTTTCCTTTCCTTTATGTTTTCCAAATATTGATCATCCTTCATTTCCTGCATTCAGGGAAAGTGTGTGATGGGTAGAGGCAGCAAGCCAAGTGGCCTTTTGGGGCTAAGATAAAATGAAAAATAATCCACCGGTGTTGGGACATCAATAAAGAGTACACAATAGGTGTGAATAGTGTTGGTGGCAATCTAGCATTGAGGATGTTGCTGTGATCTGAAGATCCTTAGAGAGCTATAATTGTGTTGAATATGTCCTAGTAAAATTGTGAAAGAGGCCAAGTTAAGCAATAATAAAAGCTAAAATTTATTGAGTACTTCCTATGTATGAGGCATTTTCTAACAAGGTTTATTTTATTTAATCTTCACAATTCCATTGTGAGGCATATACTATCATTATCTTTGTTTTACAGATAGGGAAAACGAGGTACAGAAAGGTAAGCTGTCTAATATCACACAGTTAGAAAATGGTGGAGCAATTACATTCATGCAGATGGATACAAGAGGCCACACATTTAATCTCTATACAACTGTCACTTAATCACAGTAGATTTGCGTTCGCTAAAAAAATATAGCCCTCACCCTGGCTGGTGTAGCTCAGTGGATTATGTGCCAGTTTGATTCCCATTCAGGGCATGTGCCTGGGTTGTGGGCCAGGCCCCCAGCGTGCGAGAGGCAACCTATTGATGGGTCTATTGCAGATCGATGTTTCTCTCCCTCTCTTTCTCCCTCCCTTCCCCTCTCTAAAAAAATTGATTAATTAATTAATTAAATTAAATTAAATGAAGGCCTGTTAAGGTGGTTCAGTTGATTGGATCATCATCCCATACACCAAAAGGTTGCAGGTTCTATTCCCAGGGCACATACCTAGGTTGCAGGCTCGAGCCCCAGTCAGTGCACATAGAGGAGGCAGCTGACCAATGTTTCTCTCTCACATCGATGTTTCTCTCTCTTTCTCTCTCTCTAAAATCAAGAAACACATGTCCTCAAGTGAGGATTGAAAAAAATACTTTGGAACACAGAAGTAAAAGATAGTCTCTATAACAAACGATACTGAGAAAACTCAATATCCACATGCAAAAGAATGAAGATGGACCCTTATCTTATACCATATACAAAAATTAAGTCAAAATGAATTAAAGACCTAAATATAACACCCAAAACTACAGAACTCTTAGGAGATAATCTATAGGGAAAATCTTCATGACAATGAATTTGACATTAATTTCTTGGATATGATAACAAAAGCACAGCTGACAAACACAAATATAGGCAAATGAGGCTACATCAAACTTTAAAACTTCTGTACATCAAAAGACACAATCATCAGGGTGAAAAGCAACCTACATAATGGGAGAAAATATTTGCAAATCATATACCTGATAGGAGTTCATATTCAGAATATGTAAAGTACTCCTGCAACTCAGGAACAACACAGAAACAAATAACCTTAACTGAAAAATATGCAAAGGACTTGTATAGACATTTCTATAAATATGATACACTGATGGCCAACAGCATATGAATAGATGCTCAAAATCACTAATCATTAGAGAAATGCAAATCAAAACCACAAGGAGCTATCACCTCAGACCTGTTAGAATGGCTATTATCAAAACAAGAAATAACAAGTGTTGGTGAGATTGTGGAGAAAGAAAACCTCTGTGCCCTGTTTGTAGTACTGTAAAATTGTGCAGCTGCTATGGAAAACAAAATGGCAATTCCTCAAAACAAAATTAGAACTACCATATGATCCAGCGATCCCACTTCTGCATGTATATCCAATAGAATTGAAAGCAGGGTGTCAAAGGATTTGCACACCCATGTTTAGAGCAATGCCATTCACAAGAACCAAGAGGTGAAAGCAACCCAGATGTCTATCAACAGATGGATGGATAAACAAAATGTGATCTATACATACAATGGACTGTTATTTAGCCTTAAAAAGTAAAGAAATCTTCACACGTTACAGCATGGATGAATCTTGAGAACATTATGCTAAGTAAAATAAGCCAATCACTAAAGGACAAATACTCTATTATTCCACTTATATAAAGTATAACCGGAAGTCAAATTCATAGAAATAGAAAGTAGAATTGGACTTAGGGGGTGGGGGAATTGGAGTTGTTGTTCAGTAGATAGGGAGTTTCAGTTTTGCAGGATGAAAAAGTTCTGGAGCTCTGTGGCACAACAATGTGGATATAGTGAACACTACTGAGCTTTAGAGTTAAAAATGGTTAAGATGATAAATTTTATGTTTTATGCTTTTTACCACAATTAAAAATAATAAACAACTAAGTAAATAAAATGGAGATATTAGCTAGCTGAAAGGCACATATCAACACTTTTCTTCTCTAATTTCTAAGGTCTATTCCTGCTTTGATATTCTTTTGCAATATTCTAAATTGGGCACAACAATTCCTTATGGCTTTGCAGAACCTTACTCTAAAGTCACTGGTAACCATGATCTATAGAACAGTGTATGACCTACCAATCATATCCCATAGTAGTATTCAGTGTCTCAGTTCTTCTGTCCCCATTATCTAACAACTGTCCAAATAGTAGGTAGTTTTGGTTTTATCAGAGAAACCAATGATTAACATACTGTCTTACTGAGGTAATATCAAATTCTTTAATCCAGATATATATTTACATATCCACAAGGATAGTCTCAAATAATAAAACTAAATCTAATGAAGCAGATATCCTATTGAAAGAAATATTTTGTTAGAAAAGGATACAGGAAGAGAGTTTTGCCCCCCAGTCCTTGAATGGATTCTCAGTCAACAAAGGAGTATTAGGTCAGGGAAGAAAAGCAGGTGCCTGAAAGGGGAACCAACAGCAGCAACGATGTTTGAAGATGGATGTCATTCAGGTAAGATGGCAATGACAGAAATCTTCCCGGGAGATCTGAGAATAGAGTTTGGCTGTTGGTAAATTCATTTATACCTCATTAACATTCAACATTGACTGGATTGTATTCCCCTCTTTACTGATGTCGGTCGTTACTACTGGAGCTGGGCTTCCCCCTCCCATTTGTGCAGGACATCTCCCAAAGTAAGACTGTTGTTCAGGGATGTCCGGTAAGGGAGCATTGGAAGAACGAGAAAGGTACTAAGATCATTAGAAGAACCACTGGGGCAGGGACATTGCTCTGCCCAAGAAAGTTACAGAGAAAAAAAAGATGGGGATCACTAGCAAACAGTCTAAGTTCTCCTCCCTTTAACAACAGCAGAGACAGTTCTCATATCCCTCCAGGTTCAACAACCCTCTGTTTTGCTTATTCCATGGCTTTCCCAAAGGTGATGAGGGAATGGATGGCAGCCAGAGAAATGGAGCAAGGGCTTCTAGAGAGAAAAGATGGTAAGAGGAAATTCTTGGCCACTTTCGAGATTCACTAAATGAAGAGTTCTAGAAAGCCCAGAGAAGTTGAATATAAAAGTCGTTGCGAACCAAAGTCTGCCACAACCTCCCAGGAAGACAAACATTGTGTCAGAGATTGTAATTCAAGTGAATGACTCTATGGACAGAGGTTGCTCAGAAATCCCTGGGATCTCTTGCCAAATAATCGCTTTGTATTTGATAGCTTGCTGAGAAGAATTTCCTGTTAATTAAATATTTTAATATAATTCTGTGACAAGAGTTCTCATATTGAATTTCAAATATTTCTGGGTTTGGGGGAAGAGGAAGGACAGGGAGGGAGTTACAACACTGGATAGTATTACATGACCTTAATTACCCACAGGGAATTTATAAAAGATTGATTACAAGGATGATTGTCTTCACCCATGATTTTTCTATTCTTTACTATTTGTATTTCTAGTTATTGAATCAATGTGACATTTCAGCAAAGGCTCGGATAGTCTTTAAAGTTCTTGTTTTTGTGTTAAATGAAGATCAACCATTAATCTCTCTCCTGGTATTTTTTAGTATAATGCAAAGTCATATTATCAATGACTAACAGACTTTTTTTCTGGTAACCTTTTTCTTTCTTTTATTTTTTTGAAAGAAGAGCAAGGTGTATGTATTTGCATTATATATATATTCGCACATATGGAAACTACTCTGTAGTTACAAACAAATGGATTGGGTTCCAAAAATCCACATTTGGGTCAGTTGATTGGAACTTGGAATGATTGTATGTATAAAAATATTGTTAGAATGCAGTTCTTTTAAAATTATGCTCCCATGGGACACTGGTGTCCCACACGAAGATTTTACACAAAAATACAAGAGAGTAATGGTCTTTTTCCAATTTTCAAGTTAATGTAATTATTGGATATCACTTTGTTGGCTTTAAGGACTTTGCCCATGTACTTTCTCTCAATTATAAAAGAACATTTCAGAGCTTACTGTGAGCTAAGTGTCTTGAACACATTATCTTATCTAATCTTCACCAGGATCCAGTTTTATAGATAGAAAAACTCAAATGACTAATTTTCCCCAGACTATTCAAACACTAGGTGGTAGAGCTAATCCACAAATTCTTTTACATTTCTCCCATTGAGAGTATATGTCCCCGTCCTTTGACTGGCTTTCGTAATTCACTGGAACACACAGAATCCAGTGGAAATGACACTGTATGACTCCTGATGCTAGGTCAAAAAAGATGATGCCACTTCTACCTGGCTCTTTTGTGATGCTCATTCTGGTAGAAGGTAGCTGGCATGTAAGAAACCTGAACATCCTGCCCTGGCTGGTGTGGCTCAGTGGCTTGAGTGCCAGCCTCTGAACCAACAGGTCCCCCAGTTCCATTCCCGGTCAGGACACATACCTGAGTTGCAGACCAGGTCCCCGGCTGGGTGCGTGCAGAAGGAAGCAGATCGATGTATCTCTTGCACACTCATATTTCTGTCCTTCTCTTTCTCCCTCCCTTCCCCTCTCTCTAAAAATAAATAAAATCTTCAAAAAAATAAGAAATCTGACCATCC
This sequence comes from Mormoops blainvillei, assembly GCA_004026545.1. Lineage (NCBI taxonomy): Eukaryota > Metazoa > Chordata > Mammalia > Chiroptera > Mormoopidae > Mormoops > Mormoops blainvillei. The sequence goes on along the minus strand of PVJD01004139.1, from coordinate 82,892 downwards.
TGAGACAGCCATGCTAGACAGGCCACATATAGGTACTCTGGTTATCAGCACAGCATCTACTGTCAGCCGTGTTTCCAGCGCAGCCAAGCCCTGTGTCCGCAGCCCCGTGTCCGACTGGAAACGCATGACCCGCTGTGAGGGAGAGCTGCCTTGTTGCTCTGCGAGTGCTGGGGCAATTCATTAAGCAGTATGAATAACCAGGACAGCCAGGAATAGACCCCCGATCTGTTGGACTCTAATGTTCATTTAAAGCTATACATCTTACTGCTTTTCTTAACCCTATTAATACTGTTACTACTTTTCCATGATAAAATCTAGTCTGGGACTCAACTTAGTCTATAATTATTTATTTAGCTGCTTAATTAAGTTGAGAATATCCATAGTTCTTTGAGTTCTGCAAACATTTCACTGGATTCTATTCTATTTTCTAACAAAACAGAAACTCAAAATTTTAGAAATAATGGTCAAGTTCTCTTTCACTCGACCAAAATTTATTGAGTACTTACTATATGTTGGGCGGTGTGAAAATGATTAATGTGAGTTTCATCATCATGCCAATGACAGAGGACTGAGAGAAAATGGGGAAAGATTCACATATAAACAAATAGGACAACAAAATAAGAGTTCTGTAACACAGAAAAGCACAAAAGAAATGCTGGTGGAGCAGCGTCTAAAAGTTTAGTTTCTCAGGTGATTGGGGGAAGGAGCGGGGGAGAATGGAGAAAGGAAAGGACTCTCTGGGCTGGTTAATCTACAATACTATCCTCAAGTTCTTTGTTGAGACCCCTGAGCACTGACCAGTCAGAAGGAGGCTGGAGAGAGGAATCCCAAGGGCAAAAACTGAGACGGACTTCTGGTAAAGCAGCTCTGGAGGGATACTGAGAATGAGAGAATCCAGAAGTAAGCAACAGATGCTGTTCTGTGAGGAGAGTTTCAAAATTAAAGATTGTCTGTATTCAGTCTGCCAGGCATTAACTTTGGATAAAGACATTCTCATTCTTTCATTCATATTAATAGTCTTTCTCCCTCTCTTTCTCCCCGTCTCTGTCTCTGTCTTTAAAGTGATAGTAATTGTTCTTACTCTTAAACTGATTTTTGTTTTCAGAATAACGAGTGAGTTAATGTCTACAGACATTCCTGATTTCCTTGCAAAGAAAAAAAAAATGCTTCAGGGAGTTATCATTATGCTAGTAGTATTGGTTTATAGCTTAAGAAAGAGAAACATCTCTTTATCTTTGTTTAGTGTGCTCTGCTCATGGGAGCTATTTTTAACACATCATATCTCTTGCTCAATGAGGTAGCAAGTAACATGTTCTCATTAGCTTGTCTCACTCACATCCTTCTACTACCTACAACTAGAGGCTGCCCTGTCTTGTTTAGTTAGTAATTTTTGTACCCGTTTTCATTTTCTTACTCTTTTTTTTTTTTTTTTTTTTGGTCTGCCCAGCCTCCTCCTATTTTGGTAATTACTAACACCTGGGGCTATTGATCACATGCCCCTGCCTGTCCTGCCAGGAGTAAGCCTGGGACTCAGGCTGGTCAATAAGAGTATTGCATTCCCGCTCACACGAAGTGACTGCTCCATGTGATGAGCGTGTGACCCAAGCAGACCCAGTGTTTTGCAAGGATTGTTATGATCAGGACAGCAGCTATTTACTCATTTGAAGTCATGAACAGCAAAGACTACAGAAGCCTGGTGCTGTCAGTACTTATCTTCTCCATACATAGAAATAGCCGGCCTACAAATTCAAACCCGCGTCAAAAAAAATAAAATAAAAATTAGTAGATGAGTCTGGTTCTCTGCTGGAAGTTACCAACCCTTGCACTTTTAGGTTAAAAAACCAATCCATTAATTTTTTTTTTTTTGGCTTAAGCTAGTTTGAATTGGATTTTTGTCACTTCCAACCAAGAGTCCTGGCTAATTAAATTCATTCTTCTATATGGATTCATAATTCTGGACACAGTTTTAACCATCCATATGCTACACCATCTCACTACCTTCCTTTCAAACTCCCTAACTTATTCATTCAGTCTGGTGTGACTGTTAGAAGCAAAGACTTTGAACACAGACAGAACTGGTTTTTAATATCAGTTCAACCATGCACAAGTTTTATGTCTTTGAGTAAACCAATGAGTTCTTCAAACATGTTTTTTCTGTAAAATAAGAATGTTTTAGAATGCATCTTCCAGGGTGGGTTTTTTGTTGTTGTTGTTTGTTTGTTTTTTTAGGCAATTAATGAGAAGCACTTAGCTCAACCCTTGCTGGGTTTTAGGATCTAATTATGTCATTATTTGGTCAGTTATTTAAATACTTCTACAGGATATCCTGGACACCAAACATATGAAGGAGCAGCTTGGGCAACATCTATGTCCAAGGATACTTCTCTCTTTTACTCCTGAAGTCATATCAGAATTAACTTTATATAAGATAGTATTCTCCACTTAGAAATTTCATGATACTCTCTGACACTGTACTATACCCCAGGTACATGCAGGTCAGAAGCCATATCTTCATACTTCAGGCAATTGAGGCAGTCACTGACACATCCAGGGTGTTGGGTTGAATGGGGATTCTCATCCAGAAAGTCTTCCTTTACTCCCTTTGCAATTGCAGATACAATCAGACGAAAGGCCAGGCAGCAGGCCAACTTGGCTGGAAGCATCTAGGGGCTTATATGGCAGCATTCATCCTATGAAAAGAAACAAAGACATTCTCTCAAATTAGTATTCAGCCCTGAGGAAAGAATCGACCCTGTATCCTCCCTCCAGGTTTTGGTAAATCTGTTTTTGCCTCACTGATTTCAAAGAGTAATGTAAACTCTTCTCATGGTTGGTTGAGAGCTTGAGTTTAGATGTAATGAAAAAAAGTTTTAAGTTCAAAAGTGTACAGCCTCAATTGTGTTTGACTTCTGAAGCTTAACTTGACTTCTGGATTAGCTGTTGCATGTTAGTTTTATGCTTCAAAAATTGCTTTTCTATTTTTTATAATACAGAGTGTTTTGAGCTAACCTGTGGTACAAAGGAGATGGGGGTCTTGGTAATAAGACCAAGGTACTGCTTGAAAACCTTCCTTGCACCCTGCTTTGCCTATAACTCAGGCCTTTTCCCAGAAATAGGGAAGGGGGTGAGGTCTAACCTCTGTCTCCCCAACAGTCTCACAGTACATTGAAAGGGGGAAATTTCTGTGTGAAGTAAAGTTTGACAGAAGTTGCGTCTGCCTTCTAGGAAGTGGCCACGAGTGGTTGAGCACTCCTCGACCTTCCTCAGTTCCTGCTTTCAAAGTTACCCCAAATAAAATACAGTCTCTCCTGGTTATTCTCCATCGGCCAGACCCCACCACCATCTGTTCTGGCCACTGGCAGGAAAGCCTTACATTTTATTGTGCCAGGGCTCCCCATGGCTTCTGGTTGGGTTTGGCCCATGGGGAGCACCTGAAGGAGCTTGGAGGGCAAGAGGAATGAGAGATCAGGGTATTTCTTCCTGCTTTGGTGCCTGCAATCCCAAAGATAACCGTTCTTACTGGCCCTTTCGCATCCAGTTGTCACCAAGCTCAGAGTCACTATTTCCCTCCCCTACTCCTCTAGACCTAGGGGTGTAATGGCTTCCCACTGTCACGGCATGCCTCAGTGTTCCTTGTTGGTTTCTCAACCTGCCCATACTTCCCCAAACCATCCCTTTATTAAATCCTGTTTAATTAAACCCCTTTGAATGGAATACTGATTTCTGCCAGGACTTTCGCTGATGTACGGGTAAGTTAAATATTGTTCGTTTGCTATGCAAACACAATTTCAAGACAAGTTGTCCCAATTCCCTTTCAATTAGACTAAGCTTACAAAGCCCCTTCTACACAGAATTTCTGGAACTGTCATGAGGAATGTCATGATTCAATCCTGGGGAGATGACTTTTTTTAGGAAAGCATCAAAATGAAATGGTTATCTTAATTAAGAAAGGCCCCCTTGTCATTGTCTGAGAAAGAAGTGGGGAAGAGGGAGAAAAGAAAGTAAGAACGTATAAGGTCTGTCCAGGAGGTACCCAGCCATGTACTATGAAAAGTAGAGACATTTACTGAAGATACAAGATAGGCTTCTGGGCAAGAGGAAGTCATAGGTAAAAACATAGCTTGCTTCCTTGCACAGCCACAGCAAAAGTTACATCAAAACGATGAAAAACTATCACCCAAAATCATCAGAAAATCAAGCTGTATGGAAGTCCAACAATCAAGGAATTAAAGAAGTCACATTCAGACAGTTAGGAGGGGCTGAGATGCAGAGATACAGAATGGAAGAGATGGTCCCACACCCACCTGTGTTGGATAAAAATCAGAAGAGATATCTCAGGAGCAAGGGCCCCCAGCCCCACACCAGACCATGACTTCTGTCTGTAAAAATCAGTGGGGGAACGGGGCAGTGGAAGAAACTGTGGGGTTCTCAGCTGTCTCCTCTAAAAAGGCCTGCAATGGACTTAGGACTTAGGCAGATTTATTCCCTCTGGGCTCCAGCGCTCAGGCAGCAGCTTGAAGGGTACTAGGGTCATATAGGGAGAAACTGAAGTATGTGGCATCAGGGTAAGTGTTGGGGAACAGATTTGTCCTGAACAAAACTCAAGAGGCCAGGCAGTGGTCATTGTCCCTTTCATGAGCCCTCCCCCACATAGAACCACACAACGGACACACCATATTTGAGACTCCATCATTCTGGTTCACACAGGTTGCCCTGTCCTGGCAGTTACCTAAGACTCCACATCTAACTTACAGGTGCACTTTTTTACATTAAGACATGCTACTAAGACAAGGAGTCAAAGAAGTGCTACTTCATACATAGAAACAAACACAGGGAGGCTGCCAAAATGAGGAGACAAAGAAATATGGTCCAAATGAAAGAGCAGAACAAAACTCAAGAAAAAAAACCAAACTAAATGGATAAGCAATCTATCAGATGCAGAGTTCAAAACACTGGTTATAAGGATGCTCAAGGAACTCATGAGTACTTCAACAGCATAAAAAGACCCAGGTAGAAATAAAGGTTGCACTAAGTGAAACAAAGAAAAATTTACAGGGAATCAACAGTGGAGTGGATGAAGCTTAGAATTAAATCAATGATTTGGAATGCAAGGAAGAAAAAAAAATTCAATCAAAACAGTGGGAAGAAAAAATGTCCAAAAAAATGAGGATGGAGTAAGGAGCCTCGGGGACAACTTCAAAAATACTAACATTTGAATCACAGGGGTGCCAGAAGGAGAAGAGAGAGAGCAAGAAATTGAAAACTTATTTGAAAAAATAATGAAAGAAAACTTCCTTAATTTGGTGAAGGAACTAGGCATGCTAGTCCAGGAAGCACAGAAAGTCCCAAACAGGTTAGACCCAAAGAGGACCACACCAAGACACATCACAATTAAAATGCCAAAGGTTATAGATAAAGAGAGAATCTTAAAAGCAGCAAGAGAAAAGCAGAGAGTTACCTACAGAGGAGTTCCTATGATTTCTCAAAAGAAACTTCACAAGCTAGAAGGGACTGGCAAGAAGTATTCAAAGTGATGAAACTAGATTACTCTATTGGGCAAAGCTATCATTTAGAATCAAAAGGCAGATAAAGTGTTTCTAGACAAAATAAGGCTAAAGGAGTTCATCATCACCAAACCATTATTATATGAAATGCTAAAGGGACTTATATAAGAAAGAGAAGATCAAAACTATGAATATTAAAATTCCAATAAATTCACAACTATCAACAATTGACTCTAAAAAACAAACCAAGCAAACTAGCAGAACAGAAACAGAATCATAGATATGGAGATCATTTGCATGGTTGCCAGTTGGGAGGGAGAAGTGGGGAGAATGGGGAAAAAGGTATAGGAATTAAGAAGTACAAATTGGTAGGTACAGAGTAGGCAGAGGATGTTAAAAGGAGTATAGGAAATGGAGTAGTCAAAGAACTTACACGCATGACTCATGGACATGAACTAAGGGGGGTATTGCCAGAGGGAATGGGGGGTACTGCATGGAGGGGGGCAAAAGGGGAAAAATTGGGACAATTATAATAGCATAATGAATAAAATATATATTTCAAAAAGAAGGTACAAGAAACATTGTACAGAGGACAATGGTGCCTCACTCCCCTTCAAAGTAGGCAGCTTGGGTCCTCACACAGTTCTCCCAGTTGCCATCAGCTGCCCCATCATATTTTCCTGAATCTCATAGATGGTCTGAAATCTCTTTCAGAGGTGATTTTAGTTTTGAGAAAGGCCAGAAGTCACAGGGCACTAAATCTGGGCTGTAGGTGGGGCTGAGTCATCTGGGTGATTTGATGTTTTGCCAAATAATTCTGCATGAGACGTGATGCATGAGCAGGCGTGTTTTTGTGATGAAGCTGCCAATCACAAGTCACCCATAGCTGCCGCCTTCTGAATCATCTTAATAGCTTCTGCGGAGAAATATTCAAGCTTAATGTAAAATTCGATGCAGATTTTTTGCTCTACTTGCTCAGTCATTTTGAATGCGATGGCCACACAATATACATGCTCACTCAATGGCATCTACCACCCCTCCTACTAGGACAGTGAAGTCGACATTGTTCACACATGTGCATTCCAGTTCACTCTCCTTGGCTGCCGGGTTATATCAATGAGATGCAAGCCATTCTCAGTATATTAACAATGGCTGGATTTTTTCCGGACAGACCTCATATTTGTGTTTCTGGGAGAAACTTTAAAGAGAGGAGCAACTGAGTAAAGGGACAGAGAAACAGAGAGGGTCATGGAAGAGAGGAACCTTAAAATATGGCAGGTGACAAACAGTGAGAAATTCTCAATAGTGGGAAATGCCCATAAACACCCAGGATAGTGATGTCTGAAAATGTTTCGGGATATTTTGTGTTTTCTGTTGAAATTACAGTTGCTGTGCTTCTTTCACCGCATCTTCTCCCACCACACTATCCTGCCCACAAAACATCAAAAGGAACTACAAGCAACAGCTCTGTGACCACAGTGCTCTAGGGGGCGTGAAAGAAGAGGATTAGAGGTCCTAGGTGGAGCCCTTGAAAGAGAATGGAAAGCTCTGCTCCCTCTACGAGGAATGTTAGGAGGAAGTGAAAGAGGCAAGAACCCAAAAGAACTGTGAGTTGTTGAAAATCCCTCAAAGATGTTTGGGAGCAGAGTCGGGGCTTTTTCATTTTGAGGGATATAAACTGGCACATCCCCAAAAGCTTGGAGAGCTTAAGCATACCTTGGCTGGAGCAGCTGGGTTGCATTTGAACATTATTATGTAATTAATACTGAAAGTTCATTGTGATGAACTTTCACTGTTAACTCTACAAGGCAGGAATAGGACTATGTGAAACTTATATGACTCAGAACAAACAAGAACAAAATCACTAAGATTAACTCTCCATGAAAGTGTGTTTCTGAGTTTGAAATTTTAAAAAAGAATTTCTACAGTAGCAAACGAACACACGAGTGTTGACACTGCTAAATAGCAAATTTTCTCTAATACTTAGAATGGTACCTGACACCAAGTTATTGCTATATGTGTGTTTCAAATTGGAAACATCCATAAATAAATAACTTCTTAATAGATAAGGCCATACATTTACAGTAGGATGGATAGATGCATAGATAGATCAATAGATAGGCAGACAGGTAGGTAAATGGATGGGCAGATAGTTAGAAGGGTGGATAGATAGTTTTAAATAAAATATTAAACAAATAATAGTTATAATTTCATTGTGGTGGTGGTGGTTATTGCGACCTTGGCATCATTGTCCAAAAGTGGTCCTCCTTTATTTTCCTGAACTCAAGTTTTACATTCCGATTCTCAAAAAGTTCATGTAGCTACATAGTCCAAGAAATTCAGGTTTAGGTCAAGAACACAAATGTAACTGTGTGTTCATGACCTACTGAAAGCACCACTGATGGAAGAAATAACTCCTAATATTCACAGGAAAGCAACTACAATAAATGTTGGCTTTAAGATTAGGCAACTTGGTTTCTATCTACTACATGCAAGACCACATTTCAAATACTTTAGATATATTTCATATTCAGAGCTGTCTTCCTACTATTATCCCATTTCACAGAGGAGAAAATTGAGTCACAGAGAAATTAATTAACTTGCTGAGGTTTTCACAGTTAGTATCAGGGCCAGAACTCAAACCAAGATGGTTCAAGTCCAGAGCAGCAGCTCTCAGTGACTGCAGTTGCTCTCAGTAGCCAAGTTGCCTAATCTTAATGCCAGAATTAACTAACAGGTCAATATATTCAATCTTGGTCCACCTCCCTAAATTTTTTGTTGTCATGTTTGGGAACATAATTCTAAAATTGCATAAAATATACTAATTATTTATTTATAATTGAATGTGGAAAGGCAACAACCTAAATGGGATTTATTCATTCTTTCCACAAGTATTTAGTGAGCACCTACTAAATGCCAGAAACTCTTCTAGGTACTGGGGCAATAGCTATGAACAATGTGGACAAAATTTATGTCTTTAGGGAGCACAGATTCTAATACAATGAATATAAGCAATAAGCAAAATAACTGTATTATAAAAAATAAAGTGGAAAAGAAGGATCAATAGACAGGCAATCCTTCAAAAGAAAATTGTTCATTTGTTTAGAACCCATGAAGAAAGAAAATGAAATCTTGTGTTCACTTTCCCCTCTTTACTTGTATTCTCTTCTCTACTAAGACTACGTTTGAGTGGGAGCTGGATCACCACAGGAATCTGCTCACCATAATTTTAGAAATTCACTCTTCACCCTGACAGGCGTGGCTCAGTTGGTTGGACATCATTCCACGAAGTGAAAGGTCGCTGGTTTGTTCCCAGTCAGGACACATGCCTAGTTCAGTCCTCAGTCAGAACGTGTGCAAGAGGCAACTGACTGATGTTGCTCTCTCAACATAGATGTTTTTCTCCCTTTCTTTCTCCCACTCTTCCCCTCTCTCTAAAAATAAATAAATAAAATCTTTTTAAAAATTATGAGAATAAAAGAAATTCACTTTTCAACCAAGGCAAAGCCAAAACTGTTGCTAGTATGTTGTTGCTGCTCCTAGTCAAAACTCTTCTCAGGTTGCGAGCCCCTCCTATTTATTGCTACCCTGTGCTGGGCTGCACTCACGTGTCTGTAGTTCCTGAAAGGTTGTTCTAAGCCAGAGTGGCTCCTCCCCCTGACTAGCTCTCCATTCATGCAACTGGAGATGTGAGCCTCACTGAACGCCTTGGGCCCCTCGGTGTCCTTGCACACGGAACATTTGACTTTTCCAGAGAGGACGTGGGTTTCCTGAGGCTTGATCACTAACTTGTCTGAAGTTAAGCCACTGAATAGTGAGATTTTTCCCTTCGCTTTCTATTTTGTATATATGTGTGTTTGTACTGAAAAGGCAACATTGACGTAGAACCTACAGAGACAATCATTACAGAAGAATAAAATCATAGCATGAAATCATGTTTTATATGGATTCTCATAAATGATTTAGCAAAATCAGCATAACAGACAGTCCCCAAAACAGAATAAATAAAATTTAAGCAAAATCCCCAGCATGTAAAGAATATATTTTAATTCACCAAAGACTTTATTTCCACTCTTTAAGAAAACTTCAGAAATCCTAAGTGGTCATCATTTACCTCAGTTTTCTCTCTGCTTCTTGAGGCAGGCCATTTCCTCATTCATAAAACATAACCATGACCTACTTATCTGGTTTTGAATATCACAGAAAACCTAAGCTACAGCCAGTGTATCGCTGATGCTATGACTGTGGGGCATTTTTACACAACCAGTTCCCACTGTCAATGTCTGATTTCAATCCATTCAAACGCGAAACTGGTGTGAGCAATGTTAGCAAAGAAATGCATTCTCCAGGAGCACCCTCTCCATCCAGACTGCTCCTTCTTTCCTCTGCACCTGTTTCTTTCTTATCCAAAGGTAGCAATTATCACTATCTCACTGTCAAACTTCCCTCTTCTCTTTTATGGTTTATTTCTGGATTCTCAGATGTTCTCAAACTCTAGAGGAAATAGGGATTACCACAGAGCTCACTAGACACAAATAGTTTTTAAGTATATTTTGTTGATTGTACTATCACAGTTGTCTCATTTTTCTTCTATCCTTTGTCCCCCTCCACCTGGCACCTCCATTCCCTCCAGCAATTGCCCCCCTCTTAGTTCATGTCCATGGGTCGTACAAATAAGTTCTTTGGCTTCTCCATTTCCTATACTATGCTTAACCTCCCCCTGTCTGTTTTGTGCCTACCAATTATGCTTCTTATTCCCTGTACCTTTCCCCCCATTCTCCCCTCCCCCTCCCCACTGATAACCCCCCATGTGATCTCCATTTCTGTGATTCTGTTCCTGTTCTAGTTGTTTGCTTAGGGTTTTTTTTTTCGGTTCAGCTGTTGATAGTTGTGAGTTTGTTGTCATTTTACTGTTCATAGTTTTGATCTTCTTTTTCTTAGATAAGCCCTTTAACATTTCATATAATAAGGGCTTGGTGATGATGAACTCCTTTAACTTTGCCTTATATCTGGGAAGCACTTTGTCTGTCCTTCCATTCTAAATGATAGCTTTGCTGGACAGAATAGTCTTGGATATAGGTCCTTGCCTTTCATGACTTTGATACTTATTTCCAGCCCCTTCTTGCCTGCAAGGTTTCTTTTGATAAATCAACTGATAGTCTTATGGGAACTCCTTTGTAGGTAACTGTCTCCTTTTCTCTTGCTGCTTTTAAGATTCTCTCTTTATCTTTAGCCGTTGGCATTTTAATTATGATGAGACACAAATATTTTTGAATTCCTCCTCACATTCTAAAGAATTTTTAAAAAATTTAATCTTTATTGTATTTTTTTCCATTGCCATTTTGTCCCTTTATACCCTCTTCCCCTCAGCAATCACCACATTGTTGTCCATGTCCATGAGTCCTTTTTCCTTTTTGCTCAATCCCTCTACCCTCTAACTGCAACCCCCAACCCCTCACTGGCTGTCATCTGCTCTCCATTGATGAGTCTGTTTCTGTTTTGCTTGTTAGTTCAGTTTGTTCATTAGATTCCACATAAGAGTGAAATCATATGGTATTTGTCTTTTTCTGACTGGCTTATTTGACTTAGCATAGTGTTCTCCAGGTCCATCCATACTGTTGCAAAGGGTAAAATTTTCTTCTTTTTCACAACCAAGTAGAATTCTAATGTGTAACTGTCCCATAGTTGTTTTTTTAGGAATATTTTTATTCTTTTTTCCACTGACACATAACATTGTATAAGAATAAGTTATAAAATGTGATGATTTGATATATGTGCATATTGTGAACTGATTATTGCAATAAGGTAGTTAACATATCCATCACCTCACAAAATTATAATTGAGTGTGTGGTGAGAACTTATAAGATCTACTCTCATATCAACTTTCAAGTATGCAGTACAGTATTGTTCACTACTGTCATCCTGCTGTACAGTAGATTCTACCCTAAAGATTTCAATTCAGTAGGTTTAGGTCAGGGACCAAGAATCTGCATTTTATATAAATATTCCAAATGATTGTTATATGGAAGTTTGAGGACCACAGTTGGAAAAACAGCATTAGTGGTAGCAAAATAATTTCTCAAGAGAATATCTATATAAAATTTTAGATTGCAGATATGTTCATTGTAGACTAAAGATTAAACTTAAGAATTGTAGAAGGAAGATCATTCTGGTCTAATCCTTTCATTTCACAGATGAGGAAATACAGGCTTTGAGAAGTTAGGTGGCATGCCCAGGGGTTTGTAACAAGTTTATGGCAGAATTAGGGCCAGAAATAAGGTCTCAACTCCCTGTTTAGATTTTCTTTCCCCCTACTTTACATTCTAAAATGAAGTAAACCTAAGAGGATTAATTACCAAAGTTCTTTTTTTGATTTTTTTTTAACCTTTAGTAAGGCTCTAGAGTTTCTAATTGTCTCTCAAAATATAGCTCCGGTCTATTTACACATTTTGGAAGGGTAACAAAGGAGTCATTTCCATAAAAGCAGAAAAGAGCACAGAAAAATGCAGCTGGTAGAGTACAAGCTTTTCTCTGCGAAGAGATTCTAAACAATGAGTTTATGTTTTAAATACCTGTAATTAGACCCCTGTATATAAGCATTCCAGTCTCCTTTTGGATTTTCCACATTAAATGTTTCTTTTTCTCTGCACAGCAAGGTCAAATTGGGTCGTGTTGATGCAATGATGAGCAAGACGCATGTATCATGAATGTTAACACAAGTTGTTATTATTCTCAATACCAGGTATCAAGTACCTAATATGACCATATAATAAAATGTTCCTCTGACACTCACATAGTAAACTCTTCCCTGTGTTTACAGGATAAAACTCAATTTCAAAGTTGTGCTGCTAGCAGCTTTGCAGGAAATGTACAGCTTTTAACCATGACCAATGATCTTCATGTTGAAAAAAATACATATATATATAAGTAACATAAAATTAATATACACATTGTATGGGACTGAATGCATGGAATATCCACACCCCAGACATTTTCTTCTTCAAAGAGAATCAGAAAGTAAGTTGCACATTCAGAACTTGAAATCTGACATTCTTAAAAAAAAAGTTTCCACTTTTTGCCACAAAAAATGACAGTAGAAAGAGCACGGGTGTTGAGACCAGGTGACAAAGGACCTGTCTTGGCTGTTATAACAAATTTTAACTTCAGTTTGCTCATGGGTAAAATGAGTATATCTCAACCTGACAGATTGTCATGAGGCTTCTATGAGCTTATAAATGTGAAATGATTAAATAAATAAGATATTATTTAGTGACTAATAATTTATTTATAGTGAAAATACAGGGTCTGGTAGAAGTAATGTCTGCTTGAGTGTGGTTGGTAGGGTAATAATATGGGTGTAATAATTTATAATTTTAATTTGGATATTTCACCTAAAATGTCACATGGTGTGCTTGAGTGTGATATTGTTATGTTACAGAATTACATGCTTATGATTTTGTAATCAAAAAGGTACGTTATTTGTGCTGGACCCTGTAGTATTAAGAATGTTAAAATATATGGTTTAAGAAGGAAATGGTCACAATATTTACCATTAAATAATACCTGTTTCTGGTGAAAAAGCAACACTCTTGCAAACATAGCATTACACAAAGGATTTTAGTAATGTTATTCAGTTTGCTGCCCCAGGGTTTTGGAACCAGCCTGTAGATGCTGATTGACTCCAAACCTCAAATCTCCATTTCAGGCAGCAACTGAGCCAAGTAGGAGGAGAAGAGAGAGAAGCTGCAGGGAAGGGGAATATGAGTGGAGAAAAATGAGGGTTACACTCTCCCTGCTAGTTCATCGATTCCTTGTACCCAAGTCCAAACTTAAGACTGTCCCTAAGTAGACCACTTATTTGCTTCTGTAACTCACCAAATCTAAATCACTGAATGAGCAAAAACAATAGCTGTGATCCAGGTCCATTTAGCTGTAATCACAGAGTTGGAAGCTGGAAGGGATACATTTTTAGGAAGCTTCTTAGGTGATTCTGATATCTCACCAAGTTTGAGAATCAAAGATAAGGAGCCCTTAATTCAGCAGTTTTCAACCTCTGTTAGAATCAACAAAGGATTTAAAAAACAATTAACCCAGATATTTTATTGACTTAGGCATCAGGATTTTTGTAACCTCTGTTGGATATTTCTAATGTGCCATCAGGGTTAAGAACAATTGATCTAGTTTTAATTTCTTATTCAGAGAGGAAGCTGACCTCCTCTCATCTTGAAGAGAGTAAATAATCAAATTTCTATAAGCATGTGAAAATATGAATAGTTAATTTCACTCAAGAAACTCTTTATTGAAAGCCTTCATGTATCTGGCATAAATCCTGGTCCAAATGGCCTTATCAACTCATAACAGGATGAAAACAATTCAAAATCACACAAGGAAAAATAAGGTAAAGGTTACTGGGCAGGAAAAAGCAAGGTGTTTTACTAATTCAAATAGCTGAAAAATAACTTAAGGTCTTTATCAGTAACATGGCAGATGGTTTCTTAAAATCAGAGAATGTAGACTTCTGAAAGCTAGTGAGTTCTGAACCTGTGGAACTGTATATAATAATATGATAGGAATACTGCAATTCCATCTCATGCTTTTGAAGGTCACCTGGCTCATCATGGACAATAGAACTACAAAAATGTGTTGAAAGGAATATTGCTATAAATAAGGGTAACCTTTGATATATTTAAGTGTTTATTTTAAGTTATAAATTACACGGACTATTTCTAACATCCTGAAAAATTAGTTGAGAGTGACTACACATGGTGGCTATGGAATATGTGGTTGTTCCTGCGTATCTTTTAAAATTATATTTTAACTTCTAAAATATATTCTAATTACTCCAGTTTCAGGAATACAAACCTAGTTCAGGGTCTCATCAACTATCAACTCAATCATCTCAGAATCTTTCTGATTTTTCTTTCCTCTAATCTTTTACCCCATTCAATTCATTCTACACAGACTTGTGAAGTCAGTATTCTAAAAGTACTGCAAAATGTTTTCAATGTAACATGAAGCTTCCTTTTGCTATACATAATTTATAGTAGCCACTTATATTTTTCTCATTTCAAAGTTTAATTATTATTTGGTTATCAAAGTAATATATGCAAATAATTAAAAAATCAGTGATTAAAATGCTTATAATAGAACAAAACTCTCGCCCGCTTTATCCCGTCACATTCCCAATTTCTGTTCCCAGGAGAAATCACTTTCGACTACTTTAGTGGTTTCTACAGGTATAATTTGAAATGATATGTTTATACTGTTACTCCTAGATTTTTCACTATTGGACACTGCCTGTTGATTATCTACTGCAAAAGATGGGGATTTAGACCAATTATTCACTCTCTGCCCTCTTCCCTCCTGCAAACAACTGGGGATATACCAGTGGACAAGACAAAGTCCCCATATTTGAAATGTTGCATTCTGATGTGAAAAGGTGACAAATAGACAAGTAGCTAATTAATTAAATAATTTAGAAAGTGGTCGTGATATGTAAAGAATAAAGAAGAGCAAAAGAAAAGAATACATATCCCTCTTCTCCATTCACCCAATATTTTAAAAATATTTTTTATTATTTCATTGGTATAACTGGATAAACATTACTTAATGCTGAGGTATAATTTGTACCATAATTACCTTTCATTTATTATACAAGCATTTATTTTCTCTGAGTCTGAAATCGTCCTGTTTTTGCATTTGTTTAATTTTCATGTACTGAGAATTAACTCATTCTTAAACGTGCTGCCAGAACTACAAAACTTCTCTCAATCTAGTCAAACACTATAGCTAATCTCTCAGTTTTTCTTCCTCCTCCTCCTGTTCTTCCTCTCTAGTCATCCCTTTGAGGCCTGTCTTCTTGTTCCAGTCTTGTCTGGTGGCTTTCTGGGTCTTCAGCAGAGCTGTCACCTGGGGCCTCCCTTCGTCATATTCCCAGGATTTCCTGCTGACTCTACTTCGTGAACTGCTTTCCCTGATGAACTACATCTTCTTCTTTCTTTAGCTCTCCAGTAGCTTCTTGAGAAAGGATGCATAGGGAGTAAAATTTTGCAACCTTGCATGAATGATTAAAAATGTTTTAATTCTATTCTCACCGTTGATGCAGAGCCTGCATGTACAATTCTAGGTTGAAAATTATTTTCCTTCAGA
This sequence comes from Mormoops blainvillei, assembly GCA_004026545.1. NCBI lineage: Eukaryota > Metazoa > Chordata > Mammalia > Chiroptera > Mormoopidae > Mormoops > Mormoops blainvillei. The sequence goes on along the minus strand of PVJD01004139.1, from coordinate 67,238 downwards.
AATTTGAAGGCATTGCTCTATTGCCTTCTGCTTTTTGATAGTCCTATTGAGAACTCTCATGCCATTCTTGTTCCCAGTGCTTGGTATGTGACCTATTTTTTCTCCCTGGAAGACTTCATGTTCTAAAATTTCAAAATCATTCAGTGTTCACAGGATCTTTTATTTCTGGAGACACAGGGATGTGTGGTGATTAGGAACATGGATTGTAGAGCCAGACTATTGGATCTGTCCACTAACTAGCATTTCCTCAATTTCTCCGCGACTCTGACGCCTATGAAAGGAGGAGAGCAGGGTACTAGTGTAGTACTCGCATCATAGGGTCTTGGGAGGAGAGCAGTAATACTTAAAATGTTTAGAACATAACCGTAAACATTGGCTATTTCTGTTACTATCATTTATTTATTGTGCTGGGCATTTAGTAGACTCAATTTGCAAACTTAGACTTTCAGAGCAGGGACATCTGCTTGTGTTATTTCTTTGTTAATTTTTCTCTGCTTCACTTTTTCCATACTTTATTTCTGGAATCTTTGTTATGAATAAGATTTCTTCACTCGTGTATTTTAATCCAACTGCTATCACATTTTCAATATCGAGTATTTTTGTCTTATTTTTAAGGTATATGTGCATGTGTGCGTATGTATGTATACATATACATATACACATACATACATACATAAACTTTTTTAATAGGTGCAACATTTTCTCCTTTCTGAGAATATTTGTTACCAGGTTTGTTTTTATTGTGAAGTTTTCTTATGCTTTTTTTTCTGCTATGTTAGAGTCTCTTCTCTGGTGATTCTTGGCTGTCTATTCATACCTCAAAGTGAGGCTTTTAAGCTCCAGGAGTTAAAAACTGGTGAGCTCTGCTGCGGGGAGGCTGGGTCGGGGTAGGAATCCCTGACAGAGACAGCCGGGCCCCGGTAGATGGTAGTTTCTGCAGATCTTTGATTTAGAGGTGGCCAGTTATTTCTAGTTCCTTGCCTGGCCTGGCGACCAGTGTTTGGGGGGCTGAACTGTGGCAGGGATTTTTCATGCAGCCTCTCACACAATCCCCTTTTTTTTAGTATGGTATCTCCTGGTCCAACCTCTCTACCCTGGATAGGGTAGGGCCTATAGCTTATACAATTTGGGGGGCCCTCTTAGACAAATAAAATTATGAAGCAAAATTAAATACAGGTCCTTGAAAAAGGCCTGTGCAAGTGGGGCGCCCGAGGCCCCGGCTTCATCAGCTTCATGGCAAACCTGGCTCTCTATCCTGTATACCTTCCACCCGGTGCTGGCAGGGTGTGCCTGGCTTCACTGGCGGAACAGGGTCTCGTGGAGGTCTCGCTGCTGCTTATAGTCTTTCAATTAATTCTCCTCTGTTTAGGCCTACCCTACGCCCCGGTTCCTAAGGCATAACCAGCATCTTCAGATCCTGAACCTTTATGGCATTTGTGGCTCAGCTAGGGCATTTCTTGTTGGGGCATCTATCGCTGAAGCCTGTTAGGCGTCAGCTTTTTCACTGAGGGAGTTTTACACTCATTCATCTACTTTATGTTTTCTGAAGTCCTGTGCATATCACTTAGCTGTTGTTCCTACACACTTCGTTCTCTTTGTCATAGTGGATTTATTCCTTTTTTATTCCTTTGCTGCCTTTTATGTGGAATTTTAGGAAATTATAAAAATAAACAACCAGGCTTAATTTGCCATGTGTGATTAGAAGCCTCACTCTATCCTTAGATGTTTTTTTTTCCCCCCCAGGGGGGTGCTCATGAAGAGTTTATTAAGCAAGACACAAAATCTAAAAACCATCGAGGAAATGATTGACAGATCTGACCAACAAAAACAAAACAAAATGAAAACCACTTTTGATTACTGAAAGACAGCATAAACAAGCCAAAGATCAGGAGAAAATATTTGCCACACCTATAACAGAAGAATTTTATGGTTATAATATTTAAAGAGTTCACATAAATCAATGAGAAAAAGGCAACTAACAGAAGGATGGGCAAAATCAAATCTCAGAAAAGAAACTTATGACCAATAAATACTGAAAAGATGATAAATATCCTCAACAATTAGGGGAATATAAATGAAAAGATTTCACTTTTCACTGGTTTGATTGGCAAAAGTCAAAACAGAGATCATATCTGAGGTTAGTGACACAGGGAATCCTTAGATAGTTTTATGTTTGCCATTAACTCTATCATTTTATTGTCATTCAATAAGTATAATTTATTGAATTCATTATAAAACTTAACACTTTTTGTACTACACATTTGAAAAATAAATACTTCAGTGTTCTCACAGTCTTTTTTTCTTTCCTTGAGTCAATAATTTGGTCTAAAAAGCTGGTGTTCTCTCACATTAAATCAAGCTAGGAATAGTGTATAAAGGTAAATATACCAGAAAATGTCTATGATTTTTAAAAACAAAATTATAAAATTATGCATGTTAATAAAGAAGTTTGTAAAAATATCCCTATGTTATGGGTTTTTTATTATTAAAGATATTGGGGTGACACTGGTTACTAAGATCGGGTTTCAAGTGTGCAATTCTATGATACATGATCTGTATGTTGCATTGTATGCTCAACACCCAAAGTCAAATTATCTTCTGTCACCATATATTTAACACCCTTTACCCTTTACTACCTCCCTAATCCCCTTGCTTCTGATAACCATATTGTCTGTGTCTATGAGTTTTTGTTTGTTTTTCTTATTTATTCATTTGTTGCTTTCAGTTTTATATCCACATATGAGTGAAATCATATAGATCTTAACTTTTTCTGTCTATTTTGCTTAGCATGATATTCTCAACATCCATTCATGTCATCTCCAACGGCAATAGTTCATCTTTTCTTATGGTTGAGTGGTATTACATTGTATATATGTACCACAACTTGGTCTTAGAGAAGAGTTTATGAATTTGACCCCAAAGACAAGGAAAGTAAAGGCAAAAGTAAATGAATTGGACCATATAAAACTAAAAAGTTTCTGCAAAGCAAAAGAAGCCACCAACAAAACAAAAAACTAAGTAACCAAACAGAAGAAGATATTTGCAAACAACAGCTCTGACAAAGGGTTAATATCCAAAATATATAAGGAATTCATACAACTCAACACCAAACAAGCGAACAGTGCAATTAAAAAATGGGCAGAGGACCTGAACAGGCACTTCTTCCAAGAAGACATACAATGACCAACAGATACATGAAAAGATGTTTAACCTAACTAGCTAATAGGACAATGCAAATCAAAACTATAGAGTTATATTTAAGTCTTTTATCCACCTTGAGTTTATTTAGTGTATTTATTTATTCATTTTTTTGCATGTACCAATCCAGATCTACTGTCCTGCCATTTTGTCAAATATTAATTGACCATAGAGACATGGGTTTATTTCTGGACTCTTTATTCTGTTCCATTGATCTATGTCTCTCTTCTTATGCCAGGACCAGACTGTTTTGATTACAGTGGCCTTGCAATATAGTTTGATATCAGGTATTCTGATCCCTCCTACTTTGTTTTCCTTTCTCAAATTGCTGAGGCATACTGTTTTCCACAGTGGCGGCACCAGTCTGCATTCCCACCAACAGTGCACTAGGGTTCCCTTTTCTCCACATTCTCACCAGCACTTGTTTGTTGATTTGTTCATGATGGCCAGTCTGACTGGTGTGAAATGGTATCTCATTATGGTTTTAATTTGCATCTCTCTGATGGCTGGTGATGTTGAGCATCCTTTCATATGTCTATGGGCCCTGTGTGTGTCCTACCTGGAGAAATGTCTATTTAGGTCCTTTGCCCATTTTTTAATTGGATTGTTTTTCTTCCTAATGTTGTATCATATGAATTCTTTTTATATTTTGGAGATCAGTCCCTTGTCTGAGGTATCATTGGCAAATATGTTTTCCCGTACGGTTGGTTCCCTTTTTCATTTTGCTGATGTTTTCTTTAGCTGTGCAGGAGCTTTTTAATTTGATGTAGTCCCGTTTATCTATTCTTTCCTTTATATCCCTTGCCCTAGGAGATATATTAGTGAAAATATTGCTGCCTGGGATATCTGAAATATTTCTGCCTATGTTTTCTTTTAGGATTTTTATCATTGGTGGGAATGCAGACTGGTGCAGCCACTGTAGAAAATAGTATGGAATTTCCTCAAAAAACTTAAAATGGAACTGCCTTTTGATCCAGTGATCCCACTGCTCGGATTATATGCTAAGATTCCTGAAACGCCAATTCAGAAGAACCTATGCACCCCAATGTTCATAACAGCGTTATTTACAATAGCCAAGTTCTGGAAACAGCCTAAGTGCCCATCAGTAAATGAGTGGACCAAAAAACTGTGGTACATTTATACAATGGAATACTATTCAGCAGAAAGAAAGAAGGAACTCCTAGCCTTTGTGATAGCATCGATGGAACTGGAGAGTATTATGTTAAGTGAAATAAGCCAGGCAGCGAAAGAAAAATACCATATGGTCTCACCTGTAAGTGGAACCTAATCAACAAGACAAACAAATGACCAAAACACAACCAGAGACATGGAAATAAGGAACAAACTGACAGTGACCAGAGGGGTAGGGGAAGGGAGGTAAGGGGGAGAAAGAAGGGGAAGGGTCTATTCAAGGAGCATGTATAAAAGACCCATGGACATGGACAAGAGGGTGGGGATTGACTGTGGGAGTAGGGAGTGGGTGGGGGAGGGGAGGGCAATAGAGGGGAAAATTAGGACAACTGTGATTGAACAACAATAAAATAACTACAGTGAGATACTACCTCACACCTGTTAGAAGGGCTATTATCAACAAGACAAGCAGTAACAAGTGTTGAAGAGGTTGAGGAGAAAAAGGAACCGTCATTCACTGCTGGTGGGAATGTAAACTGGTAGAACCACTATGAAAAACAGTATGGAGATTCCCCCCAAAATTAAGAATAGAGTTACCATATGACCCAGCAACCCCTCTCCTGTGTATCTGTCCACAAAATCTGAAAACATTTGTTCACAAAAATATATGCACCCTTATGTTCATTGCAGCATTATTCACAGTGGCCAAGACATGGAAACAACCAAAGTGTCCTTCGATAGAGGATTGGATAAAGAAGATGTGGCACCTGTGTTATTTTTAAAAAATACTTTGTTTAGTCTGTTCTGCTAGATGATGTTCAATAAATGTTTGTAACATAAATAACTGCTCCCATAAATAGTCTTATTTCATTCACTCAACTGACTTCATTTCTACAAAAAATTTCCTTTCCAAACTACTCTTGTCAAATTAAATGTAAAGAGATTTACAGTAACATTTCCCAAGCTCTGCTCTGTGGAATCTTAAATTTGCAAAGATACTTTAATAAGTAAAATCTAAGAAAAATGATCTATAGTTAAGTACATTTATAAACTCTGAATTCAATAAAGTTAAATAAATTTCTTTAAATCAAGAACTTCTTAGAGTCTTAACTAGGATAATATGCATTGTGAATCTTTAAGAAGGAAATAATTACTAATATTTTTCAAATTTATTTTAATACCAAACCTATTTAGACAGCACACTATTCATTTCTTACAAAGCAAAATGCATTAAAATACAATTTGGAACATTTTTATCAACAGTATATTTCCCAATTCTGTACCTAGTTTTATCCTGAGGAGTAGTTTTATTTCTCTCATTACCAATTCCATTCTAGATCTTGATCTCTCAGGATTACTCTGCCTTGGAACTTTCTCTAATATCAGGCCGATTGTCTTCCCCAGGATCTGAATGATTCAGGGTGAAATAAAATCTGTGTCAGAAAACTTTTTATAATGGAGTTACGGGGGAAAGCAGAAATGAATAAAGAATAACAGTGGGATGGTGTGGCACCTGATAGACCATCCAAGTAGTCCTGAACTGGATGCTTTGTTTATACGTTAGGACTGAGGTTAATTTTAAGGGGGTCAGGAAAAGAAAGAGATAACACCAAAGGTAGTCATTAAGTGCTCTCTTCTCTCTCTCTCTGATCTTTAATATTATCCAAACTTTCTGCCTCTGTTAAACATTCACTTTTTATGGCCAGGGCCTCAAAATGATTGAACTAGACTCCCCAGGGAAAGGCCCTAGGTATCTGTATGCAGAAAAGATAATTCGTAGGTTTAAGAGACACTGCATTTTGAGCCACAATTTTGGGGCTTGCCCCGTCACTCCTGGCCATGACCTCGACTTTGCTATCACATCCATGATAATCCTGTTGGAGAACCTGAACTCATTTTCTGTTATATGTACCTGATTTGCTTCAGAGTCTAATTGTGTAATTTCTGAGCCCAGTGTCTCATCCTGATTTCTGACTTCCATCTACTTAATATTTTGGACTGGCATTAAACTGAGTGAATTTTATCTAGCATTAAACTTGCCAGAGCATCTCAGAAGATCTGAATACCTTCTGAAAGGATAAATGCCCCCTTTTCAGGCCCCCTTTGTCAAAGCTAGTTTGACCCCATAAAACCTGGCTCTTATTTTATAAGTCTCTACCCTTGAGACTAGAAAATTGCTGAAAGCACTCTGTAGGTGAAGAGGTTCTGAGAACTTACAAAACAGGGTGTGCCAGGCTGAGACACCCAAACCCCGAACCCAAAGATAATACTAAAGCAGGCTGCAGCGTGTGCAAGACAAACCGAAGGTGGTTAAATCCTGTTCTGCAAGCACCCTGGTGACCCAACAGCAACCCCCTACCCCTTCACAGCCCAATAAAAGCTCAAAGCCCTAAGCCCTCAGCGCTTGTGCATTCCTCTGTGCCTAGCGCCTTTCCTCTCATGGAAAGGGAACGACCTTTGCTCTCTGTATTTCCCTCTCATTGTGAATTCTTTCACAGCCCACATCACTGGCCACCCCGACACTTTCTCCTTAACGTTAATATTAATATTTGAGGGAAATAAATGTTAAATAGATTCAAGGTAACTAAAAAATAGTTCTGAGAGGGGAGTTGAAAATAAACACAGAATTCAAAAAGTACAAAAAAAGCCATCACTTAAAAGTACGATTTTTCTATACTGTTTATACAAGCTATGTAGCTCTCCTGCTTGTAGCTACTAGTATTTTATAACTCCTTCTGGAAATACACTAATAAATGTTTATGTAATATCTGTGTGCATATGTATTCTACATAAAGATATCATGTTATATATTCTGTACTGCACCTTGATTTTTTCACCTAATTTAACTTGGAGACTGTTATAGGTTGAATTGTGCCCCCGCCACCACCAAAAATTATGTTGAAATCCTAATTCCCAGTATCTCAAAGGATGACCTTGTTTAGAAATAAGGTCATTGTAGATGTAATTAGTTAAAATGAGGTCGTATTGGAGTAGATTGGGCACTTAATCCAATGTGACCTGTGTTCTTATAAGAAGAAGACACAGAGATGCATAGTGAGAATTCCACATGATGACAGAGAACAGGGGCAGATATTGGACTGATGTAGCCATAAACCAAGAAATGCCAAGGCATGCTGGAAAATCACCCGGAGTTAGGAAGAGGCAAGGTCCATAAGTTTCAGAGGGAACAAGGCCATGACAACACCCTGATTTTTTATTTCTAATCTCCAGAACTGTGATGCAATAAATTTCTATTCATTTATACTGCACCGGGTGTGGAGTTTTTTCAAGCAGTTCTAGGAAACTAATACAGAGGTCTTCCCATATCAATAGAAAGCTGCTTCATCCCACTGGACAACTGCACAGTGTTCTATTACATGACTGGACCCGGATTTATCTACTCAGTCCTCCACTGATGGAAATGTAGTTGTTTTCAAATATTTGCCATTAAAAATAATGCAAAATGAATAACTTCATATATACGTCACTTCACACATGTGAATTGACCCTGAGCTAGATACATAGGAGTGGTGAGCCCTTAAATTGAAATAAGATGTTTTGTACATCTTACTGTGGCTTGAGTAATGCTTTTTTCCACAAATAGAGGTTGTAATAACATTGAGCTTAAGCCAATAATAAGGCTAAATGGGGGCACTTTGTCCTGACTCCGCTCCCATTCTTGTGCCTAACTATCCGCACTATCCACCTGCTGACAAGCCTCCCTTCTTTTCTCTGAATGTCTGCTGCATTTGAGTTTTTAGTTTTATACTTAAGTTGTTAGGGTCATTGTAAGGATCAAATAAAAACATTTATGCGAAAGCAATTTCCCTACATAAATAGGGCTTGCTATTGTCTCTCCCCTAAAGCAATATTTGATAATTTCTATGCCCTTCCTCCACATTCTATCCTAACACACACACACACACACACACACACACACACACACACAAGTTGTACTTGCTTATATACCTATTTCTCATGTTTGTTTCCATGTATTTAGTAATTTCTTACTGTATCTTTTCTATTAGCTCACAACCGTTAGTATACCTGATTAATAAATATATATTCAGGGCTTTTGTGTGCTAAATTTTTCATCAACAAAAACTCCCTTTTTTTTTTTGGACAAAGTTTTCTTCAAATATTTTTCGGGTGGAAGAGACATCACATTTCTATTCAATTATGAGAACCATTTGTTTCGGTACTGAGGTCTTTTGCTTTTTTCACACTTCTCACACCATGAATGTGTAAGGAATAGGTTCCAGCAGCTCAGGCTCCCTCCACCGCTTCTCACACAGTGTGCTTCTCTGGGGGAAGCAGGCTGGTGCTTCAGCTGAATGCAGGTACCTTTGTCTTCGGCTTCCCTCTTTTTTGATCATTTTCCTTCACATGTTTCAGGAAGTTACCTTGGCTCTTAGAGTGTTTAATATGCTCAATATGTATATTAATTCTCTTGGCAAGAATCTTGCCCTTTACTTACTTGTTTACAACTGTGCCCATTACATGCCGGGTGACATTATAGACTCTCCCAGTTCTGCGATGGTAACATTCGTGGGGCATTCCTTTTTGAACAGCGCCCATTTCCCTCAGGTCTAAAGTATCGCCTTTCTCGTAGATTAGTATGTGTTTGGCCAAAGGAACAACTCCATCTTTTCTAAAAGGCCTAGAGAACATATAGCGGAGGCCTCTCTTCCTTCCCTTCGTGTTAATCATGTTTGTGAATTACTGGAAGGTGGCGGTCCTGGCCGAAAAGAAGCCATCACTAAAAACCCTTTATTTCCTGAAGGTAGCCTGAAGATTTACTTTTAGAGAGTTCAGTTTTTATTAACTACAGTCTTGCTCTTCCTCTTTCTTCTTTTCTCAGATTAGAATAACTGTTAGTAATATATTTTTTGACCAACAGATTGGGGGAAAAAATCAGTGCAAGATGTACTTAACCATCACAGCTAATGCATGATGAGGTGATTTCTTTGTTTTCCTGAGTCATGAAGACTTTTCTTTCTAGGCAGTGTTTGGAATTAAAATCCTGGTCACATGATTATTCTTCTTAGTATCCTCAGCCTTGTAGCCTGCCAAGAACTGTCAGAGGTTAAGAGTATGCGTGCAGTTAATATGATATAATTGGTAAAGTGCTAGTTAGAGTCCTGTCTTCACACATCTCCCCTAGAGCATTCCAAAGTACTTAAAATTCCTACCTCCAGAGTCAATAGTTTCTCTTGCTCAAATGTAAATAGCCTGAAAGGATATCATAATAAACCATAATCAGTCATCAGTAACTCAGCATGAACAGACACATTAATTCTTTTCTCAGATTTCCAAGAAGTGGGAATTAAACAAAGCAGCTTTCACTGAAGTGACTTGTGTGCTGCCACTGCCACTCCAAGAGGAAAAAGTCTCATGAGGTCCACTTTCCTTCACTCTCTTTTCACTGGTCAGGACACCAGAGCTCCTTGGAAGGGAAGAAGTCCTGGGATTAGAGCCTTTTAGATAATTGAGCTAAGAGGATCTTCATTTGTCTGCAGGATCAACTCTAAGCAAAAGAGTGAAGAGGTAGCTGTTAAGTTTTTCTAAACTTTCAGTATAACAAGTGTAAAGGTATCTGGCAGTCTAAATGATTTGTCACACTTATTTAACACAGAACGTTGGAAGTGCCTGTGTTTTGAACCAAGTTTACTTACTGAGGTGAAAGCATTCTTGTACTCTCCTCTGTTTCCTCTTCTTCCCATTTCTCTGGTGGGATGGTGGGACCACTGATTTCCATCTATTTTGCAAGAGGTTATTGATCTCCATTTTTTTTTTTTGGCTTTTTGCTCAATATTTATGACCAACAATATGTCCTACTTACTGCTTGGGGGGTAGACTGTCTGCTTTGTTGAGGTTTCTCTCTGTCTTTGTCTTTGTCTCTGTCTCTGCCTCTCTCTCCCTCCCTCCCTCGCTCTCTCCTTCCCTACCTTCCTCTCTCATCTTTCCAATTATTACATGACTAGAAAAACTTGGAAAAAGTGGAAAGAGGTGATGTCCTATTTAAATAAACCTGTCCAGACACTTGCCTCTGTCTTTCCAGAATTCACATTCATTTCCAAAGCAGTAAGGCATTGTAAATTAAAGGGGCTCCATAGAGGAAACAATTAGTGTGCCTCAGAACAGTCAACAAATTACAGGCAGTTTCATAAATTAGATTCACCCACAGATGTTTCAACTCAAATATTGCTCTCTGTTACTGATTTATTGAACTTGGCATATTATCTCTTTGTGAAACTTATCTGTTATGAGAAAATTTTCTGTAAATAGAGAAGCCTCCACTTCTTATCATTGTATTTTTATTCAACTATTGGCTCTTTTGCCTCTACCTAAAAGCATGCCCAATCCTCTTTCCAGCCTAGAATTTAAAAAATTCCTTCTTGGACACTGTTTCCTACTCAAGTGGATGCTCCATGTCTCTCCTTCTCTTTCTTATAAACTTCTTTAGAAAGCTCCACGTCCTAACCTCCCATTTGCTCCTTAACCAACTGTGATAATATCATTATTAATAATAATAGCCAATATTCATTGAGTACATTAATACATGAAAATCTGGCACATATAAGCCTGCAAAATTTAGGTATATTATCTCATTTAAACTCCAAGCATCCAATGAGATAGGCATCATGAATAGCCCTATTTATACAGAAGAGAATACTGAGGCTTAGAGAGGGGATGTTGCTCAGCAAATGACACTGAGGAGCAACATAGAAACTCCAGTTTCATCCTGAAGGTTCTGACTAAATCATTGCTATTGTCCACAATGTACACTGTCTCTACCAACTCACCATAACCAGTTATTGCCTAATTATCATATCCGGGGGGTTTATTTTCGATCTTTATCCTACTCAGTTTTCCCACAGCAGTTGCCACAGTTGGACCTTTGGACCTTTCTCTACCTTCTGCTTCCACGATATTACACCTTTTTGATGCTTCCACATTTCTAACTGTTTTAACTTTGCTGATTTATCCTTCTCTTGTTCTCTCTTATGCTGGGCTAAGGTGAGTTTTCTTTCTCCTTTAAAAGTCTTCCCTGGGGATCCAATAACTTTTATATTTTCAACAATTATCTCAACTGGAATTCCAGTCTCTATCTCTCCTGAGCTCCGGGTTCATCCCTACTTATAAGTGCCACAAAGTAGAAATATTAAAATCAACCTCATTATCTTTCATTCAAAGCCTGTTCCTCCCTTTTTCTAAAGCATAGTTTATGTAATACATAAGCTGAAGGATGGGGTGGGGGGGAGCCTTTTTTAGGTCTCTCTTTTCTTTTCACTCCCACATTTAATCAGCCACCCTCTCTTGTGTATTCTAATTTTTTACTTGAAAATTTACCCATTTATCTCCATCACCATTTTTGCTGCTTTAACTCAGAACCTTATATCAGAACCTCATCCCCTTTAAGGTCCAGTATCATGTGTTGTACTATATTGTGTTCCCTATAATACCTAGCCTAATTTTGTATACAGAAATAGATCACCATCAGGTACTTCATGAAGATTACCCTATTGTCTAATATTTATATAGTGCTTGCTATTTACCAGATATAAAAAGCTTTAGCTATATCACCTTATTTAATCTTCATAAATTTCTTCTAAAGTAGGTACTATTATTATTTCCATTTTAGAGATGGGAAGGCAAACATAGACAAGTGAACAGACTTGCCCAAGTTTATGCAACTGATGATATATAGCAGAGCTGGAGTTAGATCACAGTTAGACTTTATTTGATTTATTTATTTAATTATTATTCTATTACAGGTGTCCCAACTTTCCCTGTTGGTCTCCCCGACCCCCACAGTCAATCCCCACCCTCTTGTCCATGTCTGCGGCTAATTTATACTTGTTCGTAAACTAGGCCCTTCCCTTTCTTCCTCTCTTATCCTCCTTCCCCTTCCTCTCCAGTCCGTCAGTCTGTTCCTTGTTTCCATGCCTCTGGTTCTATTTTGCTTGTTTGTTTTGTTCATTAAGTTCCACTTAATAGGTGAGATCATGTGGTATTTGTCTTTCACCAACTGGCTTACTTCCCTTAGCATAATATTTTCCAGTTCCATTCATGCTGTCATGAAAGGTAGGAGTTCCTTCTGTCTTTTGCTGTGTAGTATTCCATTGTGTAAATGTTCCACAGTTTTTTGATCCACTCATTTACTGATGGGCACTTAGGCTGTTTCTAGCATTTGACTATTGTAAATAACACTGCTATAAACATAAGCGTGCATAAGCTCTTCTGAATGGGTGTTTCGGGATTCTCAGGGTATAATCCCAGCAGTGGGATCACTAGATCGAAAGGCAGTTCCATTTTAAGTGTTTTGAGGAAATTCCATACTGCTTTCCATAGCACCTGCACCAGTCTGCATTCCCACCAGCAGTGCACTAGGGTTTCATTTCCCCCGCATCCTCACCAGCACTTGTTGTTTGTTTATTTGTTTATGATGGCCATTCTGATTGTGTGAGGTGGTACCTCATTGTGGTTTAATTTGCATCTCTCTGATGACCAGTGATGTTGAGCATCCTTTCATATGCCTATGGGCTCTCTGTATGTCTTCCTTGGAGAAGTGTCTGTTCAGATCCTTTTCCCATTTTTTAATTGGATTATTTGTCTCCCTGGCATTGAGTTGTATGAGTTCGTCACAGTTTGACTTTAAATCCATGCTCTTACCCTTACTCTTCCTTATGTTCCCTTTTGCTCTGCTTCTGTGTATTACACTGAGGTCCTAATTATTTTTTCACAATAGCTATGAAAATACAATAGTTTACTAAATTTACACACTTATAGATCTAGAACTAAATTCATACCCCCAGCTTCCTCCAACTCCTCCTCTAAACCTAGAGCAATTCAGAACCAAAATTGGCTCAGGGTTTAAAGGGAAACTGGAGATTGCATGCAAGTCCACTGGTCCAACAACATGTGAGAGTTTGCAAAAACCAGCACGGTTCCTATAACTCAGGGCAAAATTAGACCTTGGGAACAGGACCTGGACCCCTTGGTGAGTATTGGCCCTGTCAGATTGGACCATGAATTGCATTAGGTTGAAAAGACAAGGCTATAGGGCAGAACAAAACAAATTATAAACTGCGATTTAGGACAAGGGGAGTAGATGGTTTAGACCCAGTGAATGAAGGTAAAAGAGAGATCCATAGGAAGGAATGGATTAATGCCAATAAACACAAAGGGGTCAGGAACACAAAGAAATGGAGAGCCAAGGTAGATCGTGGGTGAGAGAGAGGCAGAGAGCAGACAGAACAGAATGTGTGCCAGAGACAAGTGTGCCTTCCAAACCAAGGGAAAGTCACTTTAGATGTCTTACACTCTGTGATAGGGTGGAAAGGTTTTGAAGTAAGTATCAGAAGGTCTGCATTATAATTTGGTTCTACCCTCAGTCAGAACAGTGTGATCCTGAAAAAGTTGCTTAGACTATCCAAAAACTCATTTTTCTCATCTGTACAATTAAACTTCAACATGATGACCTCTGATAGTTATTTATTTACAAAGTCTAGTATCCTTTACATAAGAGTCTTAAAGTTTTTTGATCATGGACTCTTATTAGTAAAAGAAAATGCTGAGAAAATATTCCCATTTAGTCCTAGAAGACCTGCCAGGAGTTGTAGATCCTGTCAACCTTTGTGCCTCCAATGCAAAACTGTGGGCTTCTGTCAACAGTGAACCCACAAGGACAAGTGTCAGAATGCTCTAGAGGCCTCTGGAGGGTGCTAAAACATCAAGGAGCCCTGTTATAGGAAATACTTCAGTGAGCTACTGCCCACTCAAGAACATTAACAAGAGGGAGAAAGATAATATTTGCGTATAAATTGATCTGCAGAGCAAATTTAATTATTGTATCATTGATGTTTATCATCATGGCAAAGCCAAAACTGTCTCTAAACACAGCTTTGGTAACATCAGATAACTTGAAGTTAAGGCAAATTAATTGAACAATTTGATATTCAAATGACATTAATTACGTAACCCCTATAGTCTAAATCCCTGTAAGAACTGTCATGGGGTATAAAAAAGATGAGTAAAGCTCAGTCTCTTAATTACAGCACAGTAGGGAAAATGAGCATTGCATGTAAGTAACCATAAAGCAAGGTGGAAAGAGAGAAGATCCCTACGAAAAATACCAAGGGCTGTGAAAAGTCTAAGATTAAAAAATTGTTTCTGCCTAAGCAATTTATTATTTCTCATGATAATAGCTAAGCCTAGGTCAAATTCCATGCCCTGGAAATTTCTTTTTTCATAGCCCACTTGTGAGCCTGCCAGTTCAACGTTAGTAATAAGCAGACTTGGGCTTAGAAAAGACAGAGAGGTGTGAGTGAGCCTGAGCTCCAAAAATGCCCTCCGGAGACAAAGCAGAATACTTCTCCAATCCAAATTATTAACAAATCAAATGTCTTCTAGTCTGCTTCTAAGCCATAAACTTTAGCAATACAAAAACAAACACTGGAAATAAGAATTGTAAAGTATTTGTATTGACAATATATTTTTGCAGTTTTCTTGGGCATGAGAATATTTTCTCAATAAAGATTTTATTATAAAATGGAAACTTATGTGTCAGGTTTGTTTTTTTATTTCTTGGCCAAAAATCAATTTATAATAAGATGGTACACATGAAAGAATTTACAACAGATGCTTTAATAGTAAATCAAGTTCAGCAAAGCTATTGAGAATTATGGTAAATAGTATTTCATGTTCAAATACCTAGGAACTCTGTACTTTTCATATTAGATACAACTTGTGATGTAATAAACTCATTTATTTTTTATTCTGTCCAAAGACTAAAAAAAAGTTATAAAAAATTCCTTATGATAAAATTTGTCACATTGGCCATACAGAACATAGGTTAGACAACTCTGTAAAGACATATTTCAGTCACAACCTCCAAATTAGAATTTATTTATATTTTCTTTATGTGAGCTCTGATAAGCTTTGTTTCTATTTCAAAACTTCTCATAACACGAAGCTGCTGAAGTACCAAGCTAAATTTCATTGTTTGGTACAGTGAATATCCCACTATTAAATCTACATTGTGAAAAATATATGATTTTTTAACTCCTTTTTTTCACACAGAGTGATTCTTTTTATTGTTTATTTATTTAGGAAAGAGAGTAGGAGAAAGGTCAGTTTCCATGAAAAATGCTATGATATGACTTCTAAACTTTTTTTCTGAAAAGTTATAAATTATTCTAAAATTCTATTAGCTAGGAAGGCATCGGATTTATTATTTAGGTGTTTCAAATTGCACTACAATTAAAGTAGATGATTGAGACTTTGTAATTAGTTAATTCATTCACCCTCCCTTCCTTCTTCCCTCCCTCCCAATAGGCAGGTGCTTTCCTTGTCAGTGTTGATGCAAAAAAGAAAGAACTACAGCCTGACTTGTAGAAGACAGCCATGCAAAGAATTATCATACATGAGGTATCATAACTCACATGGGCAGTGCTGAGGATGGAGCAGTGTATGCTGTCTGAGGCCAAAACATTTCAAGAAGAAGATGATGTTAAGCTGAGTATTAGAAAATGAATTTGGGTTTACCAGGCATGTAAAGAAAAATATGTGTGAAAAGTCCTCTTAAGAAGAGTGTTGAACGTTCAGAAAACAGAAAGAAGGAAAGGATGTGACATGGTTAAGGAACCAGAAGCTGATTGATATTGTGGGAGAATGGATACCGGGAATAGTCCAAGGGAAGTGGTACGAGGGGCTGTGAATGTTACACTAAAGGGTCTGAACCTTATTGGGGAGGTAATGGGGTCCCATTAGAGCTTTGAACAGAAAGTGAACTGCTCAGAATTTTGACTTTAGAAAAATCTCTCTAATGACAGTATGGAGGATGAATTAGAAAAAGGAAGGACTATCATGGCCGGTGGCTCAGCCAGCCTATTCACTGAAAGGTTGCGGGTTTGATCCCTGGTCTGGGCACATATCTAGGTTGCAGGTTTGATCCCTGGCTGTGGTGCATACAATAGGCAACCGATCGATGTTTCTCTCTCATCTCTCTTTCTCTCTCTCTCTTTCTCTGTTCCTTCTTCTATCTCTAAAATCAATAAAAATATCCTTGGGTAAGGGTTAAAAAAAAAAGGAGGGACTGAGGGTACTGAGTTTTGCATATATATTAATATTTCTATTTTCCATATGAAATGTCTCTGTCCTTCCATATCAGCCCATTTTCATATCATGCTCTTTAATCTGTGAGATATCATTTAACACTTCCTTTAATAGCACTGCTGGAACTCTCTTAATTATGGTTATTATTATGTTTAAAGGTTTATTTATTTATTTATTGAGAGAGGGAAAGGGAGGGAAAAAGAGGAGAGAAACATCGATGTGCAAGAGAGACATCAATCAGTTGCCCCTTGCACACCCCCAACTGGGGACCTGGCCTGTAACACAGGCTTGTGCCCTGGCTGGGAATTGAACCAGTGACCTTTTTTGGTTCACAGGCTAGAGCTCAATCCACTGAGCCACACCAGCCGGGGTGCCATTATTATGTTTAAAACTTCCTTGCCTGATGGAGGCTTTTGTTTCTTTTTTTAATTCAAAAATTCCAATGGCATTTTCACAGAACTAGGACAATAATTGTAAAATTTGTATGAAACTACAAAAGATCCTAAATAGCCAAAACAAGAAAGAAGAACAAATTTGGGGGTATCATGCTCCCTGGTTTCAATTATACTGCAAATGTATAGTAATTAAAGCAGAATGGTATTGGCATTAAAAAAAGAGACACAGATTAATGGAACAGAATTGAGAGCCCAGAGATAAACCCACACACATATGGACAAAGGGGCCAAGAACATACAATGGAGAAAGGTTAGTCTTTTCTATAAACAGCTTTGGGAATATGGGACAGCCACATGCAGAGGAATGAAGCTAGACTACTGTCCTATACACAAAAATTAACTCAAAATGGGGTAAAAACTTGAATGTAAGACCTCAAGCCATAAAATTTCTAGAAGAAAACATAGGCAGTAGGTTCCTTAATATTAGTCTTAGTGATGTTTTTGTAGTTCTGACTCTAAAGGCAAAGGAAATAGAAGCAAAAATAAACATATGTGACTACGTCAAGCTAAAAAGCTTCTGCACACTATAAGAAGCCATTATCAAAATAAAAAGGTAACTTACTAAATGGGAGAAGATATTTACCAGTCTCACAAGGTAATATCTAAAATATGTAAAGCACTTATACAACTCAACAATAACCAAAAAAACAAAAACAAAAACAAAACACAACCTGATTAAAAAATGGGCACAGGATCAGACATTTTTTCAAAGAAAATATTCAGGTGTCCAACAGGTACATGAAAAGATGTTCAACATCACTATCCATTAGGGAGATGCAAATTAAAACCACAATAAGTATCACCTCAACACCTGTTAGAATGGCTATTTTCAAAAAGACAAGAAACAACAAGTGTAGGATAGGATGTGGAGAAAAGAGAGCCCTCATATACTGTTGATGGGAATGTATACTGGTACAGCCACTATGGAAAACAGTATGGAGGTGCCTCCAAAAATTAAGTATTGAACTACCACATGAGCCAATGATTCCACTTCTGGATACTTATCTGAAGAATGCAAAAACACTAATTGAAGTGATATATATACCACTATTGTCATGACAGCATTATTTACAGTAGCCAAGACATGGAAACAATCTAAGTGTTCATTGATGGATGAATGGGTAAAGAAGATATGTGTTATATATAACATGTTCTTTAATCTGTGAGATAAAATTTAACACTTCCTTTAACAGCTCTCCCAGAACTCTCTTAATTATGACCATTATTATATTTAAAGATTTCATTTACTTATTTATTTATTTTTAGCGAGAGGGAAAGGGAGGGAAAAAGAGAAGGAGAGAAACATTGATGTGCAAGGGAGACATCAATCAGTTGCCTCTTGCATATCCCCTACTAGGGGCATGCAGTAAATACATAGGGCTATTACTCAGGGCTATAAAAAAGAATGAAATCTCATTATTTGTTACAACATGGATGGAACTTGAGGATATTATGCTAAGTGAAATAAGTCAGATGGAAAAAGACAAATACACTATGATTTCACTCATATGTGAAAACTAAAAAACAGAAGAAAACAAATGAAAAAACAAAACAAAAACAAGCTCATAGATACAGAGAACAGACTGGTGGTTCTCAGAGAAGAGGACTGGGGTAGACAAAAATGGTTAAAGGGAGCCGATTGTATGGTGAAAAAGGGTAACTAGATTTTTAGTGATGATTACTTGTAGTATATACGGATATTGAATTACAGTGTTGTACACTTGAAATGTATATAAATCTATATACCAATTTTACCTAAATAAAATTTTTATTATTAACTGCTTTGTTGAGATAAAATTTATATATCATGTAATTCACCCATTTAAAGTATACAATTCAATCATTTTTTAGTAATTCGCAATTATGCAACCATCACCATAATCTCTATAATCAGTTTTAGAATATTTCCGTCAACCCCAAAGAAGTTCATATCCATTAGCAGACTCTCTCTATTTTTCCCACTATCAATTCCAGCCAAAGACAAACGCTAATATACTTCTTTTTCTATAGTTGTGCCTATTCTTGATATTTCATATAAATGGAATTAATACAGCATGTGGCCTCTTTAGGCTGGTTTTTTCATATAGCATAAAATTTTCAAGATTCAGTCATGTTATAGCATGTATTAGTACTTCATTCCTTTTTATTTCCAAGTAATACACCATTGTATAAATGTATTATAGAATAAGTTCTCATTTAAAGTTGATAAGTTCTTAGAAACTGCAGTTTTCCATAAAACCATATATAATGAAACCAATTTTATCATAGGCTAATGGGTATAAACAAGAATTAAGTTCCTTTCATATTTATGATCAAGAAAATATCACCAAACTTCTAAATAAAGACCAAAACACTTCTAATATTAAACACTGAAATAAATGTTATACACACACACACACACACACACACACATTTGAGAGTGGTCAGTAAAACAAATAAGATAATTATTTTCCAATCTGCTTACTCTAGTTTGGGGTTACCGGTGGCCAGAGCCTACCCACGCAGCACAGGGCTCAAGGCGGAAACCACCCCTGGACAGGATGCTGTTTCATCGCAGGGTGCACTCACGCACATACCCATATCCACTCAAGCTGGGGCGATTTTGAGTTGCCACTGAAGCTAATGTGCACATCTCTGGGATGTGGGGGAAAACCAGAGAACCTAAAGTAGACCCACGCAGACCTAGGGAGAAGGTTCACACTTCACACAGAAAGTGGTCCCCACCAGAACTGATCTTACTCATCAATGTTACAGTGAAACAATGATGAACAAAACTATGTTATTTGAAGACCGTATGTTTATTCATTTATCAATTTATGGACATTTGGGAACAATGTCCAAACAATGTCCAAAGCGTGGAAACACTTTTTAGCTGTATGAATATTGCTGCCATGAATATTTATTTACAAGTTTTGATGTGGCATACGTCTTCATTTCTTTTGGATATATATCTAGGCCTGCAATTGCTGAGTCACATGGTAACATTTTATTCATGAATTGACTCCTTTATCATTATATAATGACATTCTTTGTCTCTTATTAGAGCTTTTAAATTAAAGCCTATTTTCTTTTTTATTTAAGTATAGATCTCCCTGCTCTCTTTTGGTTTTTATTTGTATGGAATGTCTTTTTCCATTCCTTTGCTTTCAGCCAATATATATCCTTAAAACTGAAGTCTCTTGTAGGTATCATATAGTTAAATCTTGGTTTTATTTTATCCATTCAGCAATTCTATGTCTTTTGCTTGGAAAATTTAACTCATCTACATTTAAAGTAATTAATTCTTAAATTTTTATTTATTGATTTTTAGAGAGAGAGGGGAAAGGAAAGAGAGAGAAAAACACATTGATTTTTTATTCCACTTATTTATGCATTCATTGGTTGATTCTTACATGTGTCCTGACAAAGGATAGAGCCCACAACCTTGGCATACAGGATGACGCTCTAACTAACTGACCTACCCAGCCAGAGTACATTTAAAGTAATTATTGACAGCTAAGGGCCTACTATTGCCATTTTGTTAATGGTTTTTTGGATGTATTATAGTTCATTTGGGAGGTAATTAGGTTTAGTGACCTTAAAAGAGGAACAACCCTAGCTGGTATAGCTCAGTAGATTGAGTGTCAGTCTGCAAACCAAAGGGTCGCCGGTTCAATTCCCCAGTCAGGGCACATACCTGGGTTGCAGGCTAGGTCCCCAGTGGGGGGCACGTGAGAGGCAACCACACATTGATGTTTCTCTCCCTCTCTTTCTCCCTCCCTTCCCTGCCATCTAAAAATAAAAAATTAAAAAATTAAAATTAAAAATTTAAAAAAAAAGAGGAACAGCTTCACCTTTCTACTTGCACACAAAGAACAAGTCACTTGAATATACACAGACAGTAGCTGGAAACACACAAAGACAATGGGCCACAGAATGTAACCTACCTTGGCGACACCTTGATTTTAGGCTTAACAGGCTCCAGAGCTGTGAAAAGTAAATGTATGTTGTTTAAGTTGCCCAGTCTATGATATTTTGTTAGCCCAGGCTGAGCTAACTAAGACATTAACTTACAATTAAATTCAAGCAGGGGTAGTTTTTGAGGCCAGTCTTTGAGATTGGTCCTGATCTCAAAATAGCTCCTCTTAGCTCTTCCTCTTTCACTGATTCTCTCTAGTGAACTGACTGGCCTGTGGTTCCGCTTGTTCGTAATTTAGAGGAGCTATTGTTTTTGAGAGTGCCCTTAATTTAATAAAGTGTTAATTTTTTAAGACATACAAATCAATTAAGAAAATTAAAAAACCCATTGGAACAAAATAGGGCAAAAAAGCAAACAAATAGATTTAAAAATATAAATAGTTGCTAAATATATAAAAGATTGTCAACTTAACTTAGAATTTTAAAAAATACAAATTATAGCCATGCAAATAGTGCATTTTCATGTGCAAGATTAGCAAAGATAAAAAAATTGATAACATAACCCAACATTGCTAGTAGGAATATAAATTGTTACAATAATCTCTGAACAGTGCTTTGTCGATACGTATCCAAATTGCAAAAGCCCATATCCTAAAACCACTTTTAAGGATTCATCCTAGAGATACATTTGCATATGTGGATGATGATGTATGCACTCATTAGTAATTACAGAACTTTTGTAATAGCAAAAAGCTGAAAACCTTCCAGCATGGGGTTGTTGAAATAAATTGTGCTATACTAGTTTGTGGCAGATTACATCAATAGCCCCAATTATTCAGACTTTCTTCTTTTTTTTTTACATTATACTTTATTGATTATACTATTATTGTTGTCCTGATTTTTCCTCCTTTGCCCCCTCCCACCCAGCGCCCCCCACTGCTCCAGGCAATCCCCACACCTTATTCATGTCCATTGGCCATGTGTAAAAAGTTCTTTGGCTACTCCACTACCTATACTATAGTTTTCATCCCCATGGCTATTCTGTACCTACCTATTTGTACTTTGTAATCTCCTTACTTCTTCACCCATTCCCCCACACTCTCCTCCCATTTGGCAAACATCAAAATGCTCTCTGTATCCATGATTCTGTCTCTGTTCTTGTGTGCTTAGTTTGTTTTTAGATTTAATTGTTGATAGAGATGCATTTTTGCCATTTTATTGTTCATAGTTTTGATCTTCTTTTTCTTAAATATGTCTCTTTAACATTTCATATAATAACAGTTTGATGATGATGACCTCCTTTAGTTGTTTCTTGTCTGGAAAGCTCTTATCTGCCCTTCGATTCTAAATAATAGCTTTGTTGGCTAGAGGAATCTTGGCTGTAGGTTCCTGCTTTTCGTGATTTTGAATATTTCTGCCAATCCCTTCTAGCCTGCAAAGTTTCTTTTGAAAAATCAGCTGATAACCTTATGGGAACTCCTCTGTAGGTAACTAACTTCTTTTCTCTTGCTGCTTTTAAGATTCCCTCTTTACCTGTAACCTTTGGCATTTCAATTAGGATGTGTCTTAGAGTGGGCCTCTTTGCATATATCTTGTTTGGGACTCTCTCTGCTCCCTGGACTTGCATGTCTATTTCTTTCATCAAATTAGGGAATTTTTCTTTCATTATTTTTCCAATATCTTGATCTTTCTCTTCTCCTTCTGGCTCCCTTATAATGCAAATGTTGGACTTCTTGAAGTTGTCCCAGAGGGAACTTATACTCTCCTCATTTGTTTGGATTCTTTTTCCTTCTTATTGTTCTGATTGGTTGTTTTTGGCTTCCTTATGTTCCATACCATTGATTTGGAGCATTGATTCTTGACTTCATCCACTCTACTGTTGTTTCCCTGTAAATTGTTCTTTATTACTATTAGTAATAAATTTCTGACTGGATATTTTTTATGCTGTTGAGGTCCTCACTAAGTTCCTTGAGCATCCTTATAACCATTGTTTTGAACTCTGCGTCTAGTAGATTGCTTACCGCCATTTTGTTTAGCTCTTTTTCTGGAGTTTTGATCTGTTTTTTCATTTGGTCCATGTTTCTTTCTCTCCTCATTTTGGCAATCTCCCCATGTTTGTTTCTATGTATTAAGTAGAGCGGCTTTGACTCTGTATCTTGGTAGTGTGGCCTAATGCTTTCCTGTACGGTCCAGTAGCACAGCCTCCCCTATGATGCAAGCTGAGTATTTGAGGTACACTCTTCATATGAGCTGAGTACACCCTCCTCTTGTAGTTGAGCCTTGGTTGCTGTTGGCAGACCAGTGGGGGGGATTTACCCAGGTCAGTCAGCTGCTAGGATTGGCTGTGACAACAACTACCAACCTCCTCCCTCTGTGGAGGATCAGATGTGCAGAGGCATGGTGGTTGTGCTCTGATGTGGTCTATAGCTGTCCACTCAGTGTGCTGGCCCTGGGGTTCCCCAGGTGGTGCAGGCCAACGTCAGCCCCTCCTGGGTTTTGCCCAGGGTGACGCTGCCTGAGCTATAAAGGAATCTGAGATGGCTGCTACCTGTGCTGGGCTTTGAGATTCCCAGGTGAAGCCAAGCTGCGAATCTAGGCTGCTGGCTGCTAGTGCTGGGCCTAGGGTTCACTGAGGCCAGCTGTTGCTTAACTGAGAGAATTTAGGAAGTAGTACAGTATAAGCCAAGGCCAGCCATTCATATGGAAAAGAAGCTTGGGTTGGTCCATAATTTGGGTGGGGCAGTCTCTGGGGATCTACTAGGTGGGTCAAACAGCGTTAGCCAGGTTGAGGGATTCTCAGATATGACACCAGCTTGCTGGCTCTGTGTCTGTGGTGGGAGGGTTTAGGAAAAGGACAATGGCTTCTGCTTGCCTTGGTGCCAGGTGCTTCAGTTTCTCCCTATGTGCCACTGGTGCCTTTTAAGTTGCTATCCTGGTGCTGGAGCTCAGAGGGAGTAAGTCTAAGTGGTGAGTCTGTATGTGGGTTCTTTAAGAGGAACTCCTTGGAGCTCTAGCAGTTTCTTCCACTGACTCAATCCCTGCTGGTTTTTGCAGCCAGAAGTTGTGAGGACATATCTTCCTGGCATTGGAATCTGGGATGGTGGTCCTGGTGTGGGACTGAGATTCCTCACTCCCAAGATATCCCCTCTGTATTTTTATCCACCACCTGAGGGTGTGGGACCAGCCTGTTCCACATCTGCTCCCCTCCTGCCAGTCTGGGTGGATGTGGTTTCTTTAATTCTGTAGTTGTCAGACTTCCATTCAACTTGATTTCTGATGGTTCCGAGTGATGGTTCTATATTTTAATTGTAATTTTAACATGGTTGTGCAGAGAGGTGAGCCATGTCTGCCTATGCTGCCATCTTGAGTGGCAGTCCCAGGCTTTCTTCTGTCCAAGCCCCTTGGCGCATCATTTTGCAGTGCTCTTCCATTGTGAATGGGGTGTAATTCTTTGCTCCTTGGCTTTAGCATGTGATTTGCTTTGGCTGACAGCATGTTGACAGATGTGCTACTAGCAGTATTTTAAAGGGTGCTTACGT
This sequence comes from Mormoops blainvillei, assembly GCA_004026545.1. NCBI lineage: Eukaryota > Metazoa > Chordata > Mammalia > Chiroptera > Mormoopidae > Mormoops > Mormoops blainvillei. Next base: position 42,898 of record PVJD01004139.1, on the reverse strand, counting down.
GGATTCAGCTTGCTCACACTCATGCTTCTACTGTCGTCATGAGAATAACATGCCAAGGCCGTTCCACTGGTCTTGGGGGGAATAGCCATTTGGAACAGAACTGTTTTCAGTTAAGTCCGACTTAGAGTAGAACCAACCAGTCAATTTGCAGAAGCACAAGCAAGTCCAGATTAGGAGAGTTTGCCAGCCGAGTTCAACCCAGATCATCCAATCCTCCACCAACCTAAAGGTGCATAAGCTATACTTATGAAGAACTGTTTTTTGAGTCACTAAGTTCTGAAGTGGTTTATTGCACAGCAATAGGTAGCTAATAGACTAATGCAATGTATACCGTCTACTCATAAAAGATTTATTTATTATACTAATAAGGAATAATCTCTGAGACATACTTCAATTAAATAAAGTGAAGAACAATGTGTTTAATTATTTGTGAAGATAAATTCACACACCTGCACAAAAGTTACAAATGGAAGGATACATACAAGAACCTGATAAAAGTTGGTTGCCTGTGGACAGACTAACTGGATAGCCGAGGGACAGGAGTGGAAAGAGACTTTTCTCTTGAATATCTTCCTGTCACTTTAAAATGCATTGTATATTTTTAAAAAATATATTAAATTATTTTTTAAAACTCAGGCTATTCACAGTGCTCCATATTGTTCTAGCATTTAATAGAGAAGAAAAATTCTAAAAGTGGTTAGATTTTTCTTCCTTTACAATGCCAATTTTTTTGCTTGGATGATTGTAAGATTCTTAATATTCCCTTTAATTGGGAGTTTCAACAATATTTATCTAAGTGTACAACTATAATTTGTTATTTCTTGGTAACTGAATATATATGTAAAGAACTCTTAAGACTCAATCAAAAGAAAACAAACAGCCCACTAAAAAATGGACAAATGAATTGATCAGACAGTTCATGAAGATAGATAAACAGATGGAAAATAACATAAAAAGGTACTCAACATCACTTATCGATTCAAAGCAATAAGATATTACTACACTTGTTTTAGACATCTAAAAATAGTAAGTTTAACCATGTAAAGTTTTGGAAGGATGTGGAGCAAGTAAAACTCTTCTGCACTGCTGGAAGCAATGTAAAGTGCTACAGCCCCTAGGAAACCAGTATGACAATTCCTGAAAAAGTTAAACATGAATCTACCATTTGACTGAACCATTCCACCTCTCGGTATTTACCCAAGAGAAATGAAAGCATATGTCCACAAAAAGACTTGAACACGAGCGTTTTTCGCATCTCTGTGTGTGATGGCTACACACTGGAAACAGACCAATGTTCATCAACAGGCAAAGGAATAAACAAAATGTCCAGTATTCATACTATGGAACACTACTCAGCAAAAATGGAAATAAATTACTGATACTCAAAACAACATGAATAAACTGTGCTGAGTGAAGGAAGCCAGATGAAAAAAAAGCATATACTGCATAATCCCATTTATATAAAATTCTAGAAAATTCAAAATAATCTATAGTGACAGGAATAGAATTAATGGTGGCGTGGGGGTGGGGTGGGGTGGGGTGGGGTGGGGATTACATGGATGGAGGGGTTATAAAAGGTCACAAGGAAACTTTGTGTAGTGGGCCAGGTCCTCAGTGGGGGATGTGTGAGAGGCAACCGAGCAATGTTTCTCTCCCTCTTTCTTCCTCCCTTCCCCTCTCTCTAAAAATAAATAAATCCATTAAAAAAACTGAAAAGAAACTAAGCGTTAGTACTTATAAAGGTGAGTAGTAGGAGCACAGGCTTTTGTTACACTATTTTGTGTTGTTGAGTATGTGTTTTCTGTATTTAATAACAAAATATTTTAATTAAACAGAAAACTAGACTTCCCATACTTGAGTTAAATAAACTATAGCAGAAACAAAATATTTCCCTGAAAACAGGACCATTGTCTTCAGTTCTCAGTTCAGTGCCTAAAAACACTCATTATATACTCCAAAATTATTTATCTAATAAATAAGTTCAGTTTATTAATAACTACTGGTTATTTTCTTATTTTAAAGAAGCTTCCAATTCTTTATGTTAAAGCTCAAAAGTTATGGAACAATGTTAGAGTGATTGCGCATACTGTGGATGGTGGTTGCTGAGATTATCAGAAACCCCTGTAATATAAAGTATCCCTACCGTATTCTCCAGGGATACCTCCCAAACCCCCACTAAGTGCCTGAAACCGCAAATAGCACCAAACTCTATCTACACTGTTTATTCCTATACCTACCTATGATAAAGTTTAATTGATAAATTAGGTAATTTCATGTATAGATTTGTTCTTACCATCAATTTTAGCAACCTCAGCACATGATTCTTCTTTTATGAAGTTGAGAACTTTCACTTTTTCACTTAAAGGAAGCACTTTGCAGATTCTTTGTGGCTATAAGAATTACTTGAACACAAGTACTTCAGTGCCTCAACAGTTGGTCTGATAATGGAGATGACTACTAAGTGACTAACCGGCAGGGAGCACGCACGGTGTGAAGATGCTGGAAAAAGGGATGATTCACACCCCAGCAGGTTGGAACAGGACAATGTGAGATATCATCACGTTACTCAGGACAGCACATATTTTAAATTTATAAATTATTTATCTGTGCAATTTTTTCCTTTAATATTTTTGGACCACAGTTGACCACAGGAAACTGAAACTGAAACCATGGATAAGGGGGGACTTTGATTTCAGGCAGCTTTCTCCAGCAAAGCCCCATTGTTTGTTTATAGGTGGCACCCTCTGTCTGATTATTGAACACTTATTGGTCTGTGCCACACTAGTTGTAAGCTATTTTGAATATCACTCCTTTGCAAATGTCCTATCAATATTTCTTGGGTTCAAGTACCTGCTAATGTCACACATGCCTTCAGCAGGCTTTTGCTCAAGTTCAGTGTAGGCATCCCTTGACATGTACTCTGCACCTATCTCCTTATTCTAACATCACTCACATTGTTCAGGCTACATGGTTTGACACTGGCTTGATTATATCTTCCTAGGTAAACTCTTTAACTGCCTTTTTTTTCACCGCCAAGGTAATGTGATAAATTTATAGTCCAAAATACACATTATTTTCATCCTCTCTTCCTGGGCTTTTATATGGGGATCTGAACAAAACCTTGATAAATACTGCCTTGAAAATTTCAAGCAGTGCTATCAGGAAACTTACTGACCTATGTACTTCAGCTCACTGGATAAGACTTATAAAATAGATTAGAGAAGCCTGGGTTATGTATCCAAGCTTTGACCCAAGTCTATCTGCTGAACCTCTGCCATGGATATGCAATAGATTGACAATGTGACAATGTGCAAGGATTAGAAATTATTTTTCAGAGCTTCACTTTTTTATTTTGAGCTTTAGATACTAGGTTTAAGGTTTCACATATTTTTAAATCATTTTTTTATTTTTCAGTTACAGTTGTTATGCAATATTATATTAGTTTCAGGAGTATAACTCAGTGATTTGAGATTATATAACTTATTCTGTAATCATCCCAATAAGTCTTTAATGCATTTGACACCACACATAGTTATTAGAATGTTGTTGACTACATTCCCTATGCTGTATCTACCATCCCATGACTATACTGTAACTGCCGATTTGTACTTCTTAATCCCTTCACCATTTTCACCCAACCCTTCTCCTACCTAGCAACCATCAAAGTGTTCTCTGTATCTATGAGTGTACTTTTGTTCTGCTTGTTCATTTATTTATGCTTTTTTTTAGACTCAGTTGTTGATAGATATGTATTTATTGCCATTTTATTGTTCATTTATTTGCTCTTTTTCTTCCTCCTCTTAAAGAAGACCATTCAACATTTCACGTAGTACTAGTTTGGCAGTGATGAACTCCTTTAGCTTTTTCTGGCCTGGGAAGCTCTTTATCTGTCCTTTGATTCTAAATGATAGCTGCGCTGGGTAGAGTAATCTTGGTTGTAGGCCCTTACTTTTCATCACTTTGAATATTTCTTGCCAATCCTTTCTCTCCCACACAGTTTCTGTTGAAAAATCAGCTGACAGTTTTATGGGAGCACCCTTGGATGTAACCGTTTTTCTCTTGCTGCTTTCGAGATTCTTTGTCTTTAAACTTCTGCATTTTTAAAATATTTTAAATTTAATCTTTATTGCATTTTTTCCCATTACCATTTAATCCCCTTAAACCTCCCTCCCCCCAGGCATCACCACACTGTTTTCCATATCGATGAGTCCTTTAACCTTTTGTGTTTTAATTATGATATGTCTTAGTTTGGGACTCTTTGGGTTCATTTTGTTTAGGTCTCTCTGTGCTTCTTGGACCTGCAGGTCTATTTCCTTCACCAGGATAGGGAAGTTTCCTGTTATTATTGTTTTTTTTCAAATAGGTTTTTAATTTCTTGCTCTCTCCCTTCTTCTGGCACTGCCACGATCCAACTTGAAGTTGTCCCAGAGGCTTCTTAAACTGTCTTCATTTTCCTTGAATTCTTTTTTCTCTCTAATTGGGTCTTTTGCTTCCTTATATTACAAATCACTGTTTTGATTCTCAGCTTCATCTACTCTACTGTTGATTTCCTTTAAGTTATTCTTCATTTCAGTAAGTCTAGCCTTCATTTCTGACTAATTCCTTTTTATGGTTTCCATGTCTTCTTTTATGCTGTTGAAGTTCTCTCAAGTTCTTTGAGCATCCTTATAACCAGTATTTTGAACTCTGTATCTAATGGATTGCTTGTCTCCATTTTGTTTATTTCTTTTTCTGGAGTTTTTTCCTGTTATTTCATTTGGGACATGTTTCTTTTTCTCCTCATTTTGGCAGCCTCCCTGCATTGGTTTCTATGTATTAGATAGAAATGCTACATCTCCCAGGCTTGGTCGAGTGGCCTTAAGTGGTAGGTGTCCTATAGAGTCCAGTGACACAGTATCTCCATTCACTCAAGCTGGGCAATCCAGGTGTGACCCACTCTGTGGGCTGTGTACACCTTCCCATTGTAGTTGAGCTTTTATTGCTATTGGCATGTCAATGACAGAGATTTATTCCCAGGTCAATTGGATACAAAGACTGGCTACAACCACCTACAACCATGGAGGATCAGCTGTGCAGGCCCCTCCCACCCCCCCACAGAGCTGGACTTACTTCAGCAGGGTCCTCCTGAGTATGCTTCTTGTGGAGGTGATTGAGTGGTACCCAAGATGGTCTGAAGCTGTCCATCAGGTGAGATTGCTCTGGGGCCTCCCAGGAGGTGCAGACCAAGGCTGGCTGTTGCTGCCTATGTTCAGCTTGGGGCCTCTCGCATGAGCTACAACGTGAACTGCAGATGGCTGCTACTTGAGCTGGGCTTGAAGGTGCCCAGGAGAAGCCAAGTTGGGAACCAAGACTGACTGCTGCTAATGCCAGGCCTGAGGCCACTGAGAGAGAGGTATACCAAGGTATACCAAGGCCAGATGCTGCTTGTTTGAGAGATTTTTAAAATTTATTCTATTACAGTTGTCCTAACTTTTTTCTCCCTTTTGCCCCACTCCACCTTTGCCCCAGCTCACCCCTCTTGCTCACAGTCTATCCCCTCTCCATTGTCCATGTCCATGAGTCATTCATACATGTTCTTTGACTAATCCCTTCCTCTTCCTTCTGCCATTACACCCTCACTTCTCCCCTCCTACATCTATCAGTCTGTTCCATGTTTCCTTGTCTCTGGTTCTATTTTGCTCATTAGCTTATTTTGTTCATTAGATTTCAGTTATAAGTGAGATCATATGGTATTTGTCTTTTGATTATTGGGTTCCATCCATGCTGTTGCAAAAGGTGGGACTTCCTTCTTTTTGCTGCATAGTATTCCATTGTGTAAATGTACCACAGTTTTTTAATCCACTCATTCACTGATGGGCACTTGGGCTGTTTTCAACACTTGACTATTGTAAATAGTGCTGCTATGAACACAGGGGTACAAAGATTCTTTTGAATTGGCATTTCAGAATTCTTAGGGTATATTCCCAGCAGTGGGATCATTGGATCAAAAGGCAGTTCCATCTTTAATTTTTTGAGGAAATTCCTTACTGCTTTCTACAGTGGCTGCACCAGTTTGCATTCCCACCAATGGTGCACTAGGATTCCTTTTCTCCACATTCACACCAGCACTTGCTGTTTGTTGATTTATTAATGATAGCCATTCTGACATGTGTGAGGTGATATCTCATTGTGATTTTAATTTGCATCTCTCTGATGGCTAGTGATGTTGAGCATTTTTTTAATATGTCTATGGGCCATCTGTATTCTTTGGAGAAATACCTATTCAGATCCTTTGCCCATTTTTTAATTGGGTTGTTTGTCTTCCTGATGTTGAGTTATATGTGTTCTTTATATATTTTGGAGATTAAGCCCTTGACCAACGTATCATTGGCAAATATGTTCTCCCACATAGTCGATTCCCTTTTAATTTTGATGATGGTTTCTTTAGCCATGCAGAAACTTTTGAATTTGATGCAGTCCTCAAAAATATGGAACACTTCACGAATTTGTGTGTCGTCCCTGAGCAGGCACCAGGTTAATCTTCTCTGTATCATTCCAATTTAAGTATATGTGCCAAGGTGAGCACTGTTTATTTAAGAGATTTTAGGAAAGATGAAGCATAAGCCAAGACAGGCCATTTGTATAGAAAGCCACTGGAAATAGCTTTGGTGGGTCCAAAATCTGTGTGGGGTGGGGTCTCTGGGAAGCACCAGGGCATAGGGGACAGTGTGAGCCAGGTTGACTGCAACAGCCTGCTGGCTCTGTGTGTGTGTGTGGTTTGGGGAGAGTGGGAGGCAGTCTCAGAAAAGGAACACGGCCCTCCTCAGCTTTTTTTCTGGCAGAAAGCTGCAACCCCAGCTCTCTTTGTATGTCCTGGTGTCTTTCAAGCTGCTGCCCGGTACTGGATCTCAGAGGGAGGGAGTGCCTCTGCAAGTAAATCCCCACTCGGGCCCTTTAAGGGAAACTGCCTGGGACTCCAGATGCCCTCCCTCTCCTTCAGCCACAATCCCTGCTTATTTTTACAGCCATAAATTAGGGATATTTCTCTTCCTGGCACTAGAAGCCTGGGCAGGGGGATCTGGTATGGGGCTGAGATCCCTCACTCCTCAGTGGGGGCCTCTGCAGAGAAGATATCCATCCCAATTTTTATGTGCCACACATGGATGTGGGACCAGCCCATTCTGTGTCTCCATCCCTCCTACTGGTCTCAATGTGGCTTCGTTAAATCCCCATTTGTAGAACTTCCATTCAGCTAGATTTTAGGCAGTTCTGAATATTTGTTCTGTAGTTTAGTTTTAATTTTGATGTGGTTGTGGGAAGATTTGAATACCATATTTACCTATACAAGCATCTGGACTGAAAGTTAGATTAGAAATTTTTTTAAAGAAAATTTCTGGCTTTATAGATAGCTCTGTTTGGAAGAAAACGTGAATGCTACAAAAAAGGTGCCTTGGCTGGTGTGGCTCAGTTGGTTGGAGTGTTGTCCCATGCACCAAAAGGTTGTGAGTTTGATTCCTGTCAGGGTACATACCTAGGTTACGGGTTCAATCCCCAGTTGGGGCGTGTGTGGGTGGCAACCAATTGATGCTTCTCTCTCACGTTAATGTTCCTCTTTCTTTCTCTCTCTCCCCCTTCCTCTCTCTCTACAAGCAATGAAAAAAATGTCTACAAGTATAAAAAATTTTTTAAATACTACAAGAGGCACATTAATAAACATTTATCAAACTGTATTAAATTTAATTGAAACTCACTGAGGTTGGATGGTAGCTATAATTGCAACTCCTTCCATTTTGGATGAATTTCAGTTTTTGTTTAGAACCCAGTTTGGGCAAAAACTAGAGAAATGAAAAATCTTCCATGTCACCTTCAAACTTGAATTAATTCACATTCGAAGAAAAGTATTAGTAATGTTTTCAATTTAAATATTTATTGCAATTTTCTTTGAAAATACAGTATTTCAACTAAATAAGCCAGGTTCTTCTTTAAAAAAAAATTGATTCTTTACTCTAGGTGTTTTTCAGCTTCCTTATAGTCAAATTTGACTCTTCAATCTAGAATTATTAAAATTTCTCTTGGGTATCATTTCAAATATAGAAGTTATATATAATGTTGTAATGTTTAGAATTATACATGTCCGTATTTCCACCTCCAGGCTGAATAAATCACCAAAATTTATAGATTCTAACTCTTAGATATCTGTAGAGGTTGTTTTCAACCTTTTAAAAACTGATGTTTCCTTTTTAAAACACATATTTTATAACCTTCTTTTTACATAAAACATACCTTCACATATAAAGTTTAAAATATGTACTATATTAACTATAATATAAATAAAATTAGATTAAATATTAATAATATGTAGTATAACATATAAATGTTTGAGTATAACTATACAAGAAGACACAATGAAGTAATAATATATTTCCACCTATTTATAAACAGGTTAGGATTTGAAAAAACTAGACCAATATTCAAGTGAATATTGAAAATAATTTTTCTTTATATTAGATGTTTTCAAATACCTATAAAATATCTACAAGTGCAAACTGATACAATTGTGTTGTATTGCTCATTCAAATAGTTATGAGTGGCATAGATGTCAAAGGTAAAATTTTGGTAAAGTTCCAAATGAAACAATAAATGAGGTCTGTCTGGAAAAAGTCCAACCATTGTTAATATAACGAGGATGATTTGTGTCTCATCGATGTAACCTGGCAGCCAAAGATGGTGGACTGGAGTGTGCATGAGTGAATAATGACGACTTCACTGTACTAGTCAGTGGGGGCAGTAGACACCGTTGGGTCAGCATGTGTACTGTGTGGCTGTCACATTCAAAATGACAGAGTGAGCAGAGCAACACAACTGTATCAAATTTTGCATTAAGCTTGAACATTCATCCACAGAAACAATTTGGATGACTCGGAAGGCTGCAGCTGTGGGCACCTGGTGATGCCCACCAGGCAGCTTCATTACCATAATGTGCTCGCTCACACACCATGTTTCATGCAGTGTTTTTTGGTAAAATATCAAATCACCCAGGTGGCTGAGCCCAGATTTGTACCCTGTGACTTCTGGCTTTTCCCAAAACTAAAGTCACCTTTGGAAGGGAAGAGATTTCAGACCATCAGTGAGATTCAGGAAAATACAATGGGGTAGCTGGTGGCAATTGGGAGAACTATGCAAGGTCCCAAGGTGCCAACTTTGAAGGGGACTGAGGCATCATTGTCCTATGTACAGTGTTTCTTGTGTCTTGTATTTTCTTCAATAAATGTCTTTATTTTTCATATTTACATAGCTGTATACTTCCTGGACAGACCTCGTATGTTTTTTCTTCAGTGAACATGGCAGTTGCATTTCTGGAAAGTTCAATGTATATTAAAACCATACTATAAGTACTTGTAGCTTAAATGTAAAATGAAGTTGTATCTAGGTTGAGATGATTATAATAAAGTTGTTTATCTACAACAGTGTTTAGATGGATTATTTGAAAGTCATTTGGGAAGCGGAACTTTTCATTGCATGATATTATACCTCTAATTACAGTGTGTCCAATATCCTTCCCTGGTTTCTACTTACTAAATGCCAGTAGCTCTCCCCAACCATTGTGGCGAGCAGAAATACTGCCATGAATATCAAAATGCCCACTAGCGGCAGTGTCACCCTGTTGAGAACCACTAGGCTATATCATCTTTTTCTACCTTGCCAGTGTCTTACAGCTGCTTTAGTTGGTTCTTCAACATCTGACACTTGAACCTCCCAACTTTTCTCCCTGTCTTTAGTCTTCTCTGACTATAAGTCACCCTAAAAGAGATAGCAAAGGTAATCTTTCTAATACGCTCATCTGATAATGTCATTCTCCTGCTAAACATCTTCTGAACTCCCTGGGACTCTAGGATGAAGTCAAACTTTTTAGCATGAGGGCTATAAATTGATCCCACCTTTTTTCAAATCTGACCTTGTACCTATCCTTCCAGTGCGTGCTGTGCTCTGGCCCTCGCAGTCTACAGAACTGAACAAGTTCTCTGAGTCTTTTTACCAACTTGCCATCTTTTATCCGGCAAGTTCTTAATAATTATTCAAAATGCAATCAAGCATTAGTTCCCCAATGATGCCTTCTCCAGACAATTTCTCCACTCCTCCTTTGACCCCTTCAGTTACCGTATGTTTTGTGACTGTTAGTGCTCTGCCTCTATCACTAGACTGAAATTCTCTGAAGGCAGGGATTTTTACCCTATGTACTTCTGTATCCTGAGAACATCAAATAGGTGAAGGGCAAATGGTAAGGTCTTGAAAAGTTAAAGTTGAATGACCCTGTAATTTAGCTATTTGGAGAGTACTGCGATAAATAATTGTTTTTATTTACCATTTAATATTTTCTCATCCTTGAAGAATAACATGTTTCCATACACTTTAATCTCCCCAGTCTGTTATAGCCTTTTAGTTTTGTTCTTTCTTTAGTATTTATTTAATCTCCAATAAATTTTGAAAAATCTTTATCATAGTTTTCTTTTACCAGATCTCATTGCACTGACCCCTGAAACAAATGTTTCTGACCCATTCCCCAGTTTACATTTTACTTAATTTAGTTTATATATCTCAGACAAGAAGGCAATTTTTTTCCTAAAGTGATTTTAAATCAACTCATGAGGAGTTTCTTTTCCATCATTAACAACTTTTAAAAATTATTTTTCCACGAACGTGTATATAAATAATATATATGTAACAGTTTTTCCCCTCTGAATCAACCCTCAAGTTGATTGTTCCGGTTTTAAGTGTTGATTCACGGTTTTATGATGTATGTGCTTGATGTTCACCAATACTTGATTTTGTTTTAGGTATTTTTCAGATTTCAGAGTGTTCACCTTCATCAATTCATTTGTTAAATTAAGGCAGGGACCAAAACGAACAAGTCTGAAGTAATGGCGTTTGTCCATAGTGGACCACATGGCTTATCTCTGCTAGTTACCATGAGGGTGGCCATAATCACTCACTTTTAAAAAATACACTATATTATTCCTTGCCTTTCCAGGATTTAGCAGCAAAATTTCAGTAATTTACTAATGACTTTCCTTTGGGTCATTAGATGAAAAAATGATTCCATTAGGGAAAAATCTACTAAATAAATGATGGAGGCTACAAAGTACCAGTTGAAATATACTAAACTGGTTCTTCTTCATCCAGACATTCACTTCTTTCATTTCATTTTGGAGTGAAGAATAAATGAGGAAAAATGTGCTCTGAAATCCTGTCCTGCTCCAGAGTATGTAAATAGCACCATGAACAAAAAGAATTTCAAGCTGTCAAGAGTAAAGCAAGTATGATAATTTAGGATAATTAAGTGCTTATGACAATCAAAATAGAATAAATCCTAGAAAGCTTTCTCACTTGAAGGAAACTTCTTTAAGAATTACTTACTGATCAAAATATCTTTCAGTGAGGCAGTTAAAAATATGCAGTATAACAATCCACGGTGTGGAATATTTTGCAGTCTTTAAAAAAGAAGAAATCATACCTATATGTATGGACAAAAAACTAGATAGAGTTGTTTTAAAGAAAAAAAATATGGCTAATACTATAATCTCATTTATATAAAAAACAGAAGAAATAGAAGTAAAATATATACAAAGAGAGAGGAGATTGGAAAGATATACAACCATCAAACTGCACTTAATGTTCTGCATTGAAGGTTTTTGTTTCTGTGCTTCTTCCATCAGGTGATGAAATCCTTTGTTGCCAGATCTGCCATATCAAGTAAAGGAAGACCAGTTAAATTAGAATTTCAAGTAAACAATAAATTATTTTAGTACATGTATATACCAAATATTGCATGGGACATATTTATACTAAAAAATTATTCATTGTTTAACTGGAATTCAAGCTTAACAGGATATCCTGAATTTTCATTTGCCATGCCTCACAGTTGTACTTATGGAGGCCATCGACTATTCATCACTGTATGTACTACTAACGTAGTTACAGAGATACAGTGCGTCCACAATAAATGGCAAGGAGAGTAATTAAGAAGAGCACAATAACTACTCTGTTAAGTGTGTTACATACATTATCTTAATTCTCATGGAAATGCCCTAAAGTTTTATTAGTGTTCCTATTCTACAGATTAAGAAACAGAGGTGTACACAAGTCACACAGTAAGTGATGAAGTTAGAAATGACCCAGGTTTCTGGGTCCTGATTCAGCAGCTATAACCAATTTCCAGCCGCAGGGAAGTAGAGGAAGAAAAGGGGAAAAGAGCCAGGGATGAGGCTCTGGTGAAGCAGAGTTGGGCTTTGTACAGACTTCTTAGCCTTGCCTAGATGTGGAGTGTGGGATATTTATGAAAGGCAGACAGATTTGGGCCTGGTGCCCACCTCCGCCATTCACTAGAAAAAGTTACAGTAGTTCTCCCTTACCTGCATTTTCGCTTTCCAAGGTTTCAGTTACACGTATCAACTCAGGTTGGAAAATACTAAATAGAAAATTCCAGAAACAAATAATTCATAAGTTTTAAATTGGGTGCCTGTTCGGAGTGATAAAATCTCCTGCTCTAGCCAAGAACCATCCCTTTGACCAGTGTATCCATGCTCTGCAGGCTCCCTGCCCCTCAGTCACTTAGTAGCCATCTTGGTTATCAGATCAGCTGTCAAGATATTGAAGTACTTGTGCTCAGGTAACTCATTTTATTTTATAATAGCCCTAAAGTGCAAGAGTAGTAATGCAATTCTACTATGTAGCAGTTCTACTATGCACTTCTATGTATGCATTTCTACTATGTTGCAATTGTAGCAAAGAGTAGTAGCAATTCAGATATGCCCAAGAGAAGCCGTAAAATGCTTCCTTTACATGAAAAGGTGAGTACAGTACAGCGAGATATTTTGAGAGAGACTAAATTTGCATAACTTTTATTACAGTATATTGTTTATAACTGCTCTATTTTATTATTATTTAGTCTCTTATTGTGCTTAATTTATAAATTAAACTTTATCATAGGTATTTATATACAGGAAAAAAACAGTATATGTAGAGTTAGGTACTACTATCCACGATTTTAAGTATTTACTGGGGGTCTTGGAATATACCCCTAGCAGATAAGAGGGGAGGGGACTACAGTATATTATTTATTTTTGCCTCAATTTCCTTGTCTGTAGAACTGGAGTGATAGTGCCTACCTGAGTAAACGTGCAGAGTAAATAAAATAATTTCTGTAAAGTGTCCAGCACAACGTTTGGTAAGTAAAAGACAGTTAATGCTCAGAACCCCAGATTTTTCATTTGCAGAACAGGTTAACACCACCAGTAATAACAAGACAATAGTACTAATTATAACTATATTGCCTAGTTAATTTGAAGATCAGATGAGAATGCATATAATCTTTCTAAATTGTAAAGTACTTCTCATTCCTAACAGAGCAATTGCTCTTTAGGTCAGAACCAGAATTAGTGTCATGCCAGAGCATTACTAGCGATTTCCCCCCAGAAGTAATTAATTTAGTTTTAAAATTTATCATAGAGTAAACTTGACTCTTTGGCTTTTTTGGTTTTGGTTTTTATTTTTTTGTGTGTGTGTGTGTGTACATAGATCTATGAATTTTAACCCACGTGTCGATTTATGTAACCACCACCACAACCAGCACACAGAACCTCACTCCAGCTTTTGAGACTCTTTTTTTCAAAGTTTTCATATTCGGGTTGCAAAACACTTTTAAAAATAAGAAAGGGGATTTAGATAAACGTGATGAAGATGCAAATTAGCAAAACTGGCGTTTTGCTCAAATATCTGCAGTCTCCAACCCTTCCAGGTCTTGTCTGGGCCATTTTTGCTACTGGCTTTGCAGACTATCTCTTGCCGTTAAGGTAATCAAGAACGGACTTCAGAGTTGGGCCTTTCTCCACACTAAATGCACCACTCGTAGGCACAATCAGCATTCCTGATTCGGGCATTTTATTATCAACTGTTTTCTCTAATAGCCATTTTTCTCTCCAAAATTAAGAAACCTGGGATAACCAGCACCTTCTCACTCTTTCAGGGAAATTATTTGACTGGGACAAAGGGGATACAGTTATTGAGAGAGCAAGGATCATTCTAGATCTTTCAGGACCCCAAACCTCTCCAATATAACAGATTCACCTAGTAAGTAGCCATTCAATCAATCTCTTTCCCCAACTCCATCCTCTCCACCTTCCTGCCTGCCGAGCACCCCCCCGCCCCCCCTTCCCCCGGGCGGGCGATAGACTGTAGGGCCAAGCTTCTGATCTCCCTGGGCGGCCTCCCTCCCACCCTCTACCGGGTGAACTCTCCTAGCTTAAGTGACTGGCACTGACACATTACAGCTACTTCTGGCGAGAGGGGGCGGGTCCGCTTTCCCGGTGACTCACATCGTTGCTATTTGCCTTTTGTTTCTAGGATGCTTTGGCTGCCTCTTTTTTCCCTCTGCTTTTAATTTGGGGAGGAGGAAAAGCTAATGAATCAAGAATGAATCTCCTTTCCACTAACTTCACCCCCGCCATCTTAAAGTTGGCTTTCTTTTTAAGTTCAAAACTGTTCAAAACTGGGGGGCGGGGGTGGGGGCGGGGGCAGGTAGGGGACGCCTTCATTACACCTAAATCTGAAGTTGGCATCTAAGTTATCACTTGGATGGGAAGATTTTCTGAAGCTTCCTTGCAGCTTGCTGGGTGTTTTGCTGAGGCCACTGTGCATTTTCAGCTCATTTCTTTACGCTGCTGCTTCCCATTGCTCTGTCACGCATGAAGTTATCTCGTTACTGCCCTAGGTGCCTGAATCGGGGTGAATCCCACGAGATTCACTAGCGGTTTTGTTCCTGTCCAAGGTAAATACAGTAGACAAAATGAGGAACCAACAAAGAATGCCGAGGAGGGGGGAGAGAGGGATTCCCTCACCTTTTCCTGCACATTCCTCGTTAATTTCCACCAGGAGGAAGCGCGCAGCCCAGATCCCCCCCAGTCTCCTTTCTTAAATTTCCCTGTCGAGGGCTTCCAAGGTTGGGCGCGCGGCGTAACTCCTTCCGGCCGGCCTGGCCCTCCCCCGCCCCCCGGGTTGGTTTTTCCCAGCTGCGGAGGTTGGGCCAGGGGCTGGGGGTGCGAGGACTGGCAGCGCGGAGCCGGAAAGTCGGCGCGACTCTGGTGGGACTAGGAGTCGTCTCCGGAGCTGGCGGGCGCGGAGGTGAGCGGTTGGGAGCCAGCCGCACAGGCGAGGACCGGGAGGCAGCGCCAGGGCTCCTCCCCATCTTCAGGCAGGAGAGTAGCGTAGGTCCCGGGTTTCACTAACGCTTTGTTCGCGGTCTCTCCCCTCCCCTTTGGAGATGACTTGAACCCCCTCAGGGATCCGAGGAGCTGGCAGAGACGCGAGCTGCGGGGGGCGGGAAGGGGGACGGTACAGCCCTCCACTTCCTGCTTATACGAGAAGGGACTAAAAGAGATGAAAAGACTCTTGCAACCTGAAACTTTCCTCTTATCCTAACCTGGACCAGAGGAGAGGTCCGGGTCGGGGTAGAGACCCGGAAGGCAGACCGTCCACGGAGGCGGTAGGGGAGTGAGAAGTTTGGTCGGGAGGGCACAGGAAATTTAGCCAGAAGTTACGTGCGGGTGACGAGTTTGATCTGGAAAAAAGGAGGGCGGGAGGCTGTAAGGATATACATATATATATATATATATATCCACACACACGCACACGCGCGCGCGTGCGCCAGAGCAGAAGCAAGACTTTGCGCTCCTGTCTTGGGATGCGCATCCCTCTCCCGGGTAAGGATGTGCGTGGGGCTGGGGGAGGTGAGGCCCTCTCGAGCTTTCGGAGGGAGGTCTTGCGGACCGAGTGCGGACAGCTTGGCTTGGATTGGTGGGTTTCTGCACTCGGAGAGCTGCGGTCGCCGCAGCTCCTCACGCTTATCTCCCGCTTGTCCCCAGGTCCTGCAGCGAATCCAGCGTGAGGCGCCAACAAAAGAGGCGAGAGGTGCCACCCCGGGGCGGCCGCAGAAAGAGGAGCGCGAACTTGAGTGTCCTGACTCGCCGTGCGTACTTTCTGGAGGGAAGGGGCGGGGGAATCGCCCCGGCTGGGGAACGCCCGCTGGCAAGGAGGGGTTAGCCAAGTTCCGGTTGCGGCGTCCCTCCTCCGCCCCCACGGGAGGAAAGTTTGCTCCAGAAGCTTCCTGCCGACCCGCGCCCTCCCGGCCCAGCTCGCGAGCCCTCGGAGCGGGCGCCGTCCCAAGCCAGCTCCTGGGAGACCCGTGCCGTGATGTCTGGGGGGTGCTCCCGGGGCCCCGGCGCCGGGGACGCGCGGCTGCGGCTCGCGCGGCTGGTACTGGTCCTGCTGGGCTGGGTCTCCTCGTCCTCACTCACCTCCTTGGCGACTTCCTCCACGTCCTCTGCGTCGTTCCTGGCCTCCGCGGTGTCCGCCCAGCCCCCGTTGCCGAGCCAATGTCCCCCGCCGTGCGAATGCTCCGAAGCGGCTCGGACAGTCAAATGCGTTAATAGTGATCTGACCGAGGTGCCGGCGGACCTGCCCTCTTACGTGCGAAACCTCTTCCTCACTGGCAATCAGCTGGCAGTGCTCCCAGCCGGCGCCTTCGCCCGCCGACCGCCGCTGGCGGAGCTGGCCGCGCTCAACCTCAGCGGCAGCCACCTGCAGGAGGTGCGCGCCGGAGCCTTCGAGAATCTGCCCAGCCTGCGCCAGCTCGACCTCAGCCATAACCCTCTGGCCAAACTTAGCCCCTTCGCGTTCTCCGGCAGCAACGCCAGCGTCTCGGCCCCCAGCCCGCTGGTGGAACTGATCCTGAACCACGTCCTGCCCCCTGCTGAGAAGCTGCAGAACCAGAGCTTCGAGGGTATCGTGGCTGCTGCTCTGCGAGCTGGCCAGGCGCTGCGCGGGCTCCGCCGCCTGGAGCTCACCAGCAACCACTTTCTCTACTTGCCCCGGGACGTACTGGTCCAGCTGCCGGGCCTCAGGCACCTGGACCTGCGCAACAACTCGCTGGTGAGCCTGACTTACGTGTCCTTCCGAAACCTGACACACCTAGAAAGCCTCCACCTGGAGGACAACGCCCTCAAGGTCCTTCACAACGGCACCCTGGCAGAGTTGCAAAGCCTGCCCCAAGTCAGGGTCTTCCTGGACAACAATCCCTGGGTCTGCGACTGCCACATGGTGGACATGGTGACCTGGCTCAAGGAGACAGAGGTAGTGCAGAGCAAAGCCAGGCTCACCTGTGCGTTTCCGGAAAAAATGAGGAATCGGGTCCTTCTGGAACTCAACAGCTCCGACCTGGAGTGTGACCCTGTTCTCCCTCCATCCCTGCAGACTTCTTATGTCTTCCTAGGTATTGTTTTAGCCCTGATAGGCGCCATTTTCCTACTCGTTTTGTATTTGAACCGTAAGGGGATAAAAAAGTGGATGCATAACATCAGAGATGCCTGCAGGGATCACATGGAAGGTTATCATTACAGATATGAGATCAATGCGGACCCCAGGTTAACAAACCTCAGTTCTAATTCGGATGTCTGAAAAACATTCAAAGACAGAACAAGGACAACTATGCATGAGATGTAGACTTAATTAAGCTTTATCCTGTACTAGGCTGCTCCACCTCCACCCTCCAGTATAGACACAACTGACCTTGACTGAAAGCAGTGAAGGGAATTTGCGCCCTTGTCATGTAAAGTGTCTTGGTGTGGTCTGCTGATGTAAGATGATGGAATAATTGCATAGTCTTTTACCCTCTTCCGTTTCTTGGAACTCAACACGTGTGGAGGGATTTTTCAAATTTCAGCATGAACTCCTGGCTGTCTGTTTCTCTTAGTACAGTTCAAGGTGTAACAAGTGTACCAACACAGATAGCATTCAACAGAAGCTGCCTCAACTTTTTTGAGAAGAATACTCTGTTCATAAGTATCAGTTTTATTCTCATGTACCTAAATTGTGAAGAAAATGATTGCATTCCATAAACTGCCTGCAGACCTTAGCAAGCTCTTCAAAATAACTCCATAGTACACAGGAGCACCTGCATCCGAGAGCATGCTTACGTTTTACTGTTCTGCATATTACAAAAAATAACTTGCAACTTCAGATAACTTCTTTGACAAAGCAAATTACTTTTTTGGTTGCAGTTTATATGAAACTATACAGAGTTGTTTTACAAACTGCATTGAGACCCAACAGGCTAAATTGTTAAAAAATTCAATAAAGATTCTTAAAAGAATTACAGTTGTGTTCAAGTTTTCTATTTGAAAAAAAAAAAGGATTAAGGGCAATGATACTGAATGGCCTTGGTTCCAATGATAAATAAGTTGTTATAGCTGAGAATGAAACTGAAGCAATATCTTACATAAGTAGACTTTGGAGATAATTTTGAGATGGTGGATCCTTTCAGGATTTAAATAGAGAATTTGAATATTCATGTGAATAGACTTAAGGTCCCCAAATTAATGCAATTTAAGAAGCAATTTTGTGAGAGCATTATAAAGTTGGTAAGAGGGAAGAGCTCTATATAATAAAACAGCTCACAGTTTGGGGCTTTTCTAGATTAATTAAATTGTTACAATAGAACAAAATTATTTACTTAATAAAACTCTCGGTATGAAATTGCTGAATGGGTGTTTAGAGTATGAAACAAATATGGTGCAAATAAATGTATGAAAATGAAGTATTCTAAAGATAGAGCATTCTAAAATCAAAGGTTTTAAAATGTAAATTAAAAAAATCTTCCCGAGATCATAATGTAAATTGGAACTTAGACTTTCTTAAGAATATTTTTAAAAATATTTGGATAGTTTATCAGAGACCCTGCTAAATACGTTTAAGAATTTTTTATGCTAGGATATGAATTTGAGCCAGAGAAAAGTGTCTACATGCATAGAGAAGTGTCTCAACTAAGCATAGGTCCTTAGGTTCAGTTCTGTATTTAAGAATTTGGGGGATATTTTTATTTTAGCTAAGCTCTATGTTGGTATATACACCTTTGTGAAGAATAAATCACATTTAGGTGTAAATACATCAATTAGTTCATCAGTTAGCATTCTAAATAATAGACAAGCTTTTCTTTTTCTCAGAGTTTATTATTTGCAAATTAAACTTACTAGTAAATTCCATTAATCTCCAAGTGACTTCGATTTAGCCATTATTGCTTAAAGTGTGATGAACTTGCATCAGTAAGTCTTAGGGCCTTCCTTCCAAATTTGTTCTGCAGTGTTTTATATTTGGAATAAAATTTGCATTTCCATATTTTTATCAATGAAATAGGATTAGATAGTATTTTGGGTTCTAGAAATCTTTGCCTATTCCTCTTTTGAATTAAATTCAGAAGTTCTCAAAATGGGGCAAAAAACATGAATCTGTTCCTTGTGTAGATTAGAATAAATAGAATATGAAGTTTTAACCATATTAAATTTTATACAGCTCATTTAATGAAATAGCATTCATTATTTATGGGTATATTTCACATACTATAATTGCCTGAGAAAAGGTTAAATATATGGTACTTAATATTCCACTAAACATTTTAAGTTTTCATCAGGAATTCATAAACTGGCTGGCTGTCACTATTTTCTAAAGAATGATGGAGACATTAGCTTGCCAAAAATAGTGAAAACGTGGTAAGAGCACATACGTCTTAGGAATAAAGTGCTGATGGACTTCCACTGGTAAGTCTGCTGATTTGTAGAAAACAACAAAATTGTAATATTTATAGAGTCTCTATTCAAAAGAATTTCTTTTTCATCATGTGATAACTTAACAGATAAAAACTGATCTTTATCATAGATCCAGGAAAGCAGTAGATTTATTCATCTAACTTTTCTCTTCATCAGCTCCTTGAAGCAGAATCTGCAGTTAGGTGAAGCTGAGTTGTCACCTTTTAGGTGGATGGCTTTTTTGAAGTTATGATTTCATGCTTCTTCTCATTCCCTTCTTTCTTTGTGTGAACATCCCCATTTGCCACGGCTCTCGTTTCTATCACGTCACTCCTTACTGTTCCAATACGTGGAACAATATGTGGAACAAATGGTTTTCAAAAAACCATTTGAAAACAGTTGCTATTGTGCAGTCATAATACTCTT
This sequence comes from Mormoops blainvillei, assembly GCA_004026545.1. Taxonomy (NCBI): domain Eukaryota; kingdom Metazoa; phylum Chordata; class Mammalia; order Chiroptera; family Mormoopidae; genus Mormoops; species Mormoops blainvillei. Next base: position 22,862 of record PVJD01004139.1, on the reverse strand, counting down.
TTGAGTCTGTAATCTTACAAGGCATTTTTAGTTCCTTGGAAGATAGGTGCTATGTAAATCCAATAAGTACCAAGGATATAAGAAAAATGAAATTAAAAGTATCCACTTTAAGTACACTTGTTTTAAACCCTTTTCTTTAGTACCATTATGCATTATTGTCCCTGAAACCTATAAGTAATCTATTTTAAAAAATTTATTTTGGTTGTTAATACACTTGATTACTCGGCTTAATGAAGTTTTCAGAGAAAACACCCTTTATCCTTTATATGCTCATTTGAAGAAAGATAAAAATACCGGTGTCCCCTGCTATCTGAAAGTAGAGTGTTCCTATGAAACCTTTCATAGACGGAAATAGTGTAAAGTGAAGAAGCAATTACCATTATTTTAAAAGTAAAAATCCTTTTTGGATTTCTTTTGGCTAAGAGGAACAGGTAGGTCTTTCCTAAAAGTGAAGTGGCCTAACTCAGACTTTCAAAAAGCAGGGATGGATACCTATACTTAAAAATATCAGCACTTGATAAGTTTCTCAATTTAAAAAGCTATTAAAATGTCCAATAAATCTCTATTTAAAGTGGCAAGATTTTATGATAATGTAGCTATTTGACCCTGAATTCTAACTACTCCCCTTTCAGTGTAACCCTTTGGTTTGTAGCATCAATACAGAGGTGGGCAAAAGTAGGCTTACAGTTACATTGTGACATTCTTTTGAGTGACTAGACCGATTGTGATAATCATAACCTGCGTGCCTTTCCATATGAACAACTGTATGCCTACTTTTGCCCACCCCATGTATGTATCATCAGTTTTGCTACCATGTGTGATTATGGTAACAATAAGGCACATTTGTGCCTAGAACTGATAGATTCTTTTTCTTACAAAATAAGTAGACCTTGAAGCACATTTAATAAAAATTTTTAAGAAAAATAGAGCAACATAAAATCATACTTTCAATAATAGACAAGATTTTTTTTTCCAGAGGTGGAGAAAAGTTTTATTGAAATAAGTGAGCAAATCACAAATGGTAAATTCTTTTCAAATATCTTGATTGGCAGCAAATGTGCATTATGCTCACCTCAATATTTAATTAGAAATAGCTTACATCTTTGTTTTCTGTCTTTTTAATTAAAGTGGATGTAAAAGAAGGTTAAAATGAACTGTGACTGTTTCTGTTTCACTCTGTCCCTTTTGGCCTAATGTTCCAACACGGGGCTTAACATTCTTGAGGATGTTAGAGGCTTTTCAGCTCTGCTTTGGGAATCTTTCATATAATTTCTGCTTTCCATTTAAATTTTTCTCCAAAGTACACTAAAAGAGACACCATGAGGATTTACAAGGTTAAGAACAGTTTGGTACGTGCTTTCTTCCTGCTCCAGAATGTGTAAGTCATCCAGCCTTCAGGGAGCAGCATCGTAGAGTGAAGGTGGACATTTATTAGAGGAGATTCTGCTTTTGCTTTTACACTTATGCAAGGATTTTTCACAGTAAAGGAGAGGGAAGGGAGGAAATTATATTTCTATAGAATTTGAAATAGTTTAAGGAAATATATTCTGTATTGTCCAGGAGATACTACCTCCTAGATAGGAAAAAAAAAACCCCGAAAAACAAAAAAACCCCAGCTCTTTGAAAATGTTTCATACAGTTATTTTTCTGTTCTTATTCTTAGAAACTTTTGATTTAAAAATGCAGGCTGGTTTTATTTTGTGTTTTATCTTAATATATTTTAGCAGCTCTATCTTTGTCATGGGTTAAAAATAGCTAGATTTAAAAAAATATTTAACATGATTTATGTAACTTTGACAAGAATAAGAATTCTTAGTATTTCAAAGTGGAAGGACTCTTAGCTGTGTCAAGCTCAGTTTCCCATTCTACAAATAAAGAAACTGGTAATGGTGACATAGCATGATGTTATATGACATCCAGGACTAGATCTCAGGTTCCAGACTCCCCTTCTAGTGCTCTTTTTGCCACACGATGGCATTACTAACTATCTGTCGTTAGACCTTTGAAATACCCCGGGCTAATAAAAAATGGCAATTGCTGTGAATTTGCTTTATTGTTTTCGTTTTGCACTCAAAAAACATTCACTGTTTCGGTTTGCTCTAAATTTCACTTCCGATGTGTAAAAACTACTATGTTTTAGATTCCTAATATGCCTAAATATGTTTGAAATAATTTTGTCATGGCAAGCTTTTTATTATAAAGCTCCTCTGAGCCCATAAATGGGATAGGAAATATTTTGGACATTTAATGTCAGTAACTTTTAAAAAGAAAAATAAAATTCTGGAAGGCTGTGCTAGCTTGTGTAATTTTATCTTAAAAGATGAGTTAACCCAGCTGGTGGGAACACTAAGCAAATGAGACCAAGTTCATTGCCACAGAATCATTCAGTCACCAGGTGAGACTGTCAGCTTTGCATACTCCAGTCAGCTCCCCAGGTGCACGTCCACTCCAGGTGCATGCTAACCACCCATCCTCCAAAGGGCCTAGACCAAACAGGGAATCTAAATCAATGCAAATCCATTATCACCCTGGAAAACCAGTGGAGGGACTGGCCAAACCTTGGCAGCACTGCTGCTGATATGCCAGTTTACCATCTATGTACGCAGGACTGAAGATGATAGTCCCTCTGTTCTCGTTGCAGTATGTATGCCACAGATCACAAAAGGCTTTTCATTTATGTAAATGTTGGGGGAAAAAACCATCATGGGTGCCTTTTAATGTATTACATGGGAAATTAATTAGGTTTGCTTTAGTACTTGAAAATTAGGTTTAAGATACAGGTCATGATGACTATATCACAAATTTGTTTGCAAATGTGTATAAAAACAAAGACAGTTTATGTTTAGCTGACATTTTGTGATCATACGAGTTGTTTGTGGTTCACAGTTTAACTTGGTTAATGTAAGGATACGGTTGTTTTTAAGGAGGCAAAAGCTTAAGACCAGCTATAATACTTTTTGTGAAAAGTAAATATTTAATAACATGTTTTAAAGAACCTGAGGATGCTACCAAGATAGGCTTATTTTAAAATGGAAGTTGATAGAGTTCCCAACTTTCCTTTCCCTTCACAGTCCTATTTCTACTCCTTTTTGTTTTCTTCCCCCAAAGAGAACTGTGATACATAACATTTCAAGGTGACCTCTCGGAGCACAGGAGAATTTGACTGACTGAAATATTAGGTGGGTCAGTGTACAAATATACATTGCTCTGCATGAAACAGTTTCTAAGTATTACAACACAGTCAATTGTTTTAAAAGAAAGCTTTATCTTTTTATTAGACACATTTTGTGGTTATTCATACAGATCATGGCAAACACATGCCTATAAACTCTTGAAAGACACATTTTTAAATTAACTCATGTTTCTTGTGGAGTATTTAAAAACACAAAGGGCGGGAGGGGGCACTATGAATATTCCTATCACTAAGGAAAAAGTACATTAATATTGAGATAAACGGCCTTCTGTTTATATAACATTGTATCTTGCCTTTTCACTTACAATGTTGTGAACATTCCCCACTATCATTAAACACTATTTTAATATCTGATTTTAAAGTATTGCAGACTTGTAAAATAATCACATATTTTATACATAAGAATATTTCAAACAATCTTAACTAATGTTCTAATGAACATTCTACCTACCTGTGTTTTTATAGCTCCAATTTTTTGCTTAAAGTAAAGCCTTGAAGGAGAATTACTGCATCAGAGGGTATATCTTTTTTGTAGCCACTAAAAAATATTTGTGATATATATTTACAGTAGGAATATTAAATGTTGATCAGCATAGTTCACTGTATAGTTTAGGCATCTCACATCAGGGACAGGATTTTGAACAGAAAGAAGCATTAAGTTGCTAATTAACTTGTCACTTTTTAATTCACAAATGTCTACTCTTTGTTAAAATAACAAAATTAGAGAATAGCTAATCTCATATCCCAGCTAGGAGAGAGAAGGGGGAGGAGAGGAGAGAAAGACAAAGAGAGGGAGATTATCTAGTTACAAGTTAGCAAGCAGTTTTCAAGACACTATGCCTTTACCTGGATTCTGGTGTTTTTAGATGATTTTTCTGTGTGTACATAGAATTAATTTTGGGTTCATGTCTGTGATTTTATTGTGCTAATCTTACTGTTAATTTGCTTTAAAAGTTCAGTGAAGTCCTATAAACCATTTATTCGGTTCATTCAATCGATATTTATTACATGTTTTCTCTATACAAGACACTGTTGTTGCATTGGATTAAAAAAATATGTGTCTAAACTCACAGAGAACATTTTGATGGTTGCCAGATGGGAAGGGGATGAAGAAAAAATGAGTTTCTGACATAAAGTTGTTTCTGATCCAATTGAGAGAATAAGTAATGTTAACAGCTAACATTTTATAGAGTGCTTACTGTGAATCAGGCACTAGGCAAAAATCCCTTCACATGTAAGATCTTATTTCCTCTCATTGGAAGAAGAGATTGAGACTTAGAAAAGATAGGTGATCTGCCCGAGGACAGGAGATCTTCCCAAGGACAGCCAGGTAGCAAGAATCCAATGTAGGATTTTTAAATTTTTTGGTCAGTTTTCAGGGTCTGTGCTCTCAAGCTCCGAGCTTTAAGAGGAATAAGATGTTAATGACTTTATATGTTACAGAGTAGAACATGATAACACACTACCAGAATTCAGATACTATGATATGGGGTTCAAAGCAGGGAAAGAGTTTGGTTGGGAGATTCAGAAAACAAGTTCATGAAGGAATTAGCGTTCAAGATGATCTTGAAGAAGAGGTAAATAGAGATGGTGTATATAAGAGAGAACTAGAACACAGGGAACTTCATAAGCAGAGAGTATTCTGGGCACAGTAACATTCAAAGCATTATGTTTACAAAGGAGAATAGTGGAGACTGGACGAGAAAGATGGATCTGTGGCTATGATAAGGAGTTTCCATTTAATTCAGTGGACGGTGGGGAGCTGTTGGAGATCTATGAGCAGGGAGGTGATATGCATAGATGCAATTTTCCCTTGGAGTGTGAGAACAACACTGTAAGACTCATGACACAACACATGCATTAAAGAGAGGATGAAAATGTTTATTACTCCCATAATGGGATTTTCTGGGAGAGTAGGGCTTGGCTATGTTTTTTATGATTAGGGGGCAGGGTCAGAATGAGGGTTAGGGTTTTGCGGTTTTAACTATGGAGCATGTGCCAAGGGATGAAGCTCATGGGCCTTCTTAATTGGGCTTGCTCAGATGTGGGACAAAAAGTGGGAGGTGGGGGGATGGGGCTTGATAGCTGTCAATACTGAGACATCACAAATGGGGTCAGACTCCATTATAATTCACCATTGATGTTTGATTGATGACTGAAATATGCTATGTTCATTGCACTGATTTTGACTTAAGTCAGCTCTCCATGAGGTTTACAGAATGCGTCCATAAAGGGAGGTGAAAATTCCACTGAATGCCTTGTTTGAGAGTCTGTGGTGTGTATTTTGAGAAGTGAAATGCATGCCTTGGTTACCATCAATAATGTCTGGAACTCCGAAGGGGTAAGAAGTGTGTCGATGAGGCTTTTTATTTTGGCATTTGTATGGGCAGACATGTGGGACCTTGATTTATATTTTGAGTATCTGCGAGGCAAGAAATTCCCACAGGTTTTTAGCCCAAAGAAATTGACCTAGGAAGGCTAATCTCGCAGTGATGAAGGGACAGGAGACAAGTGACGATTTCAGCAGTTTAGCTAAGATGGTCTTTTATAGTGGTTTTTAATTTACAAATTAAAAAAAAAATTCCTGGTAAAGTCTAAAGGTGCTGCCACCATTTAATTTTTTATTTTATTTTATTGATTCCAGACGGAGGAGAAGGGAGGGAAAAAAGAGGGAGAGGAACACCGATTGGCTGCCTCCTGCATGCGCCCCAAATGGGGGCTGAACCTACAACCCGGGCATGCGCCCTGATCGGGAATTAGATCGGTTTGCAGGATGACACTCAACCAACTGAACCACACCAGCCAGGGCAAGATGTTGCCACTATTTAGCAAGTAAGTTCTTAGGGTCAGTTGCTCTTGACCTCTGAATGAATGAAGAGTGGAGGAGATTGGCTGTCTCTGATAGCCAAATCATTCCCTACTCTATCTCCTCTTTTTCTCTTCCTTCCTTTGATAAATGTTCTAATGAGAAATGAATTTACCAGAGAAAATACTTGAGCAAATCGGCAATCTTATTAATTTAATACTGGTTAATGAAGTTAAATGTTGGGTGGCATTTTGTTCTGATAACCCTTACAGTAAATTGATCCCATATAGGTAGGCTAGTATTTAATGAGCTTTATAATATATACTGCAGAGACACTTCATACTACTTAAGGAAGTGCTTTTCATTTATTAAGTGATATTTCATCATTCCTTATTGTCATATTCATATACTCCAGGTGGTATTTTAAGTGCTTTATTAATATTAAACAATTTTTTCCTCTTAATGGGGCAATGTGGTAGGGACTATTTTATAGATGAGGAAACTGAAGCACTTTGGAGGTAAAATAACCTGCCCAAGTTCACACAACTAGTAAATAGTAGAGCTAGGATTTGAACCCAGAATCTTAGAATTTGAAGCTGGCTCCAGAATCCATATATTAACCACTGTGCCATATTGCTTCTCACATGTACCGTAATAATCACAATGGTATATTTTCTCAGAGCAATTAAAAACATGTGTAACAGCTTTCTCTTTAATAGGGTGGTATATGGGATTATGGGATAAGTGACCCATTAATTTCAATTTCAAAGTCTTTAGTTTTTCTTTTCATTTTTTACCCTCACCCAAGGACATTGTTTTCATCGCTCTTAGAGGGAGAGGAAGGGAGAGAGAAAAGCATCGACACAAGAGAGAAGCACTGACTGGTCGCTTCCTGTATGCACCCATAATGGGGATTTAACCCACAACCTAGGCATGTTCCCTGACCGGGAATCCAACCTACAACCTTTCGATTATGGGACGACACTCCAACCAACTTGACCATTCCAGCCAGGGCTTGTTTTTCATTTCTTGATGTTAAATTATAAACACAAAATTTCTGCATTTCAGTAGTGTTTAATACATATGAAAAAAATGGTAATAAAATAATATAAAGTCTGGAAAAAGACATTATGTTCTGAAAAGAGCACATGAGAATTCAATTTCCAAACTTAAAACAAAAAAATCACAATAGCTTAAAAAGGAAGCACTTTCTCTAAAAGAGTAGTAATGCTATTCTACTTTCAATATCTAGATGGATTTATAGATTTCTTCTGTAACTTTAAATGACCATTGTTTTTGCTATTGGCTATGTCCGTTTTGGGGAAATGCTTTCCACAAGTGAAACTTAGTTTTGAACATCTATACGAGACCCATGTAGGTAAATCAGACATTTCAAGCCATGACTGTTTTAACCTTAATGATCTGATCTGAGGTCTGCATGTATAATATAAATCAGATGCATATGAAGTTCTTCCTGTTAGAGTTTAGAATAGTCATTTCGGCTTAATCTTGGCTGGACCGTTGCCCTCTGGGTGGGGACGGAGCACTCCTGCTTTTCTTGTATGTCTGTCATGGTATTAATCCCAGTGTCCTTACCGAGGCCCAGCATTAGCGATGCCTCTGCCACCCATGTAAACTGTCCCTGATGTGTACTGTAATAAGGATGCTTTTCAGATAACCTGCATTTTTATGTACAAACCAGCTTCTTATTTTAATTGACTTTATTGGCCATAGCACAAAATCTGCACTCAGTCCCAAGAGACGGTTTTTTCAATTAACTTAACCTTTTGAATAAAATACAAAATGCATGTTTAGATTGACTTGACTTTTCTTCCCCTACACTTAACTGTTCTACTTGTGCAGGTTGCCATAGTGTTAGTTTGATGATCTTTGGTAAATGATGTAGCAATATAAATCAAAAGCAAAGAACCATTAACTCAGAGTTTTCCGTGTATCTCATCTCCTCCTTAGTTAGAGGAAAGTTACTTTAGCATTGGGAAGATCTGACTCAATCCTGTCATTTCTGAGGTAGAAAAGAATGGCATTTAACTAAACACAATCAGCAATGTTGATGTTTAGAATATTTGACAATTTGTTACTCTCCTTTGTTTTGCTTGAGAAGCTCAATATGCAGCCAGAATTTTGCCAGCAGAACCAAGTGCAGAGTCATTGTTACTTGTCTAGATGAAACTAGTTTTGGCCAATCTTCAAGTTGAGCTGGGTTCCAAGGTGGATTGAGGCTCGACTCAAGAGGACTTTCGTACTGGCAATGGCTCCTGAGCTCCATCACCATCTCCAAAGTCATTGCAAGTACTGTCATCTCTGGGGAAGACCAAGCACATTAATTTGGTTCAGCAGAAAATTCAGTAAAGGTAAATTTATTTCTGTTTCTCAAAAGTTTGCAGATTTAAAGTCCAGAAGTGGTATGGTGGCCTTGTTCTACAAAATTCTCAGCAGCTCAGGTTGCTTCTAACTCATTGTTCCTTTGTCCCTAGTAGGCAGCCCTAATTCTTTTGGCCTAAGTTGACTTCAGTCTGTGATCCCTTTAGGGTAAGTCCTTGGGAGCCTTACTTCATTCAGTAGCAAGTGGACCAGTCCTGAGAAAATAGCACATTTGCCAGGATGCTGATCGGGGTGGGGCAGGGACCAATAGAGGGATAAGCTCAGCCTCTCAATATTTTTCATTTTGTTTCTGATTCTTATCTGTGCAGTTTGCTTACTGAAAAGCAGTGTATATATTTTTTGTGAATATGGTGAAAGCCCTGAGTTTCCTTTTTTTGGGTTGTGTCTTTTTCTTCCTGTAGCTAAAATAAATAATCAATCTGGTTCAAATTAGTGAGGTTTTCAGTTCAGGAAATACTTGTACAAGACTTTGTAAGAGTCAAGGACTGTGTCAGAGGATATGAAGAATAAAAGATGAATAAGATAGAGTCTGTGTATTCCTATAATTAAAATTAGGCAAGCACACAGATAACTATAATACAAAGCAAAAGTGTAAAAAAAAAAAGGTACACAGTTTGTTCAGAACGGAAGGAGAGATTAACTTTTACTGGATGACTCAGTAAAGGCTTCATGGAGTATGTATCATTGGATCTGGGCTTTGGAGGGCTGAAAGACTACAGAACTAAAGGCAACTGTTGGTTGCTAACATAATAGTCATCCCCATTCCTCCATTCTCCTCCTAGATATTACAGCCCACCTTTCATGTTAGAGCTTTACGTTGCCTACCTTCTTTGAAGCTAGAGAATCGGTGTGGATGGTTCCTTTCAATTAGCACCTTAGCAGAGGAGATGATGGAAAAAGTTTTCCTTCCCTTAAAAAAAAAAGGCCTATGAGGGGAACTCCCTGCACCTTCTCTTTTGATATAGGTGGAGGAGGATGTGATACCTGGAGCAGCGGCAGCTATTTTGTGTCTTTAAGGAACCGAGCCTGAAGACAATGACCAACATGCTGAAGATTGCAAAGCAGAATAATAGAAAGCACATGGCTCTTTATATCTCAGAACTTTTTGCTATGTAAGGTAATAAATGTCTGTATTGTTTATGGCACAGATAAGTATTCTATTACAGGAAGCTATAAATATCCTAACTGACAGAGTAGGATTTTTCCAGGCAGTTTGGGATTGAAGTGGTGGGATGAAGTGGTGTTAGATGAAGTGGTGTTGGAGAGAGAATATCTTAATCAGCAGAAACAGTGTGAACAAAGTGTGGAATGGGAAAACTCAGATTATATTAGGGAAATATATTGGTTGGAGCAAAGGGAAAAGAGGATGTCAAGAAGCAAGAGGTACCTGGTAAAAGAGTCTGGGACAGAGCATGGAAAACTTTGCAGCTATACTTCCAAGTTTAGAATTTATTCAATAGGAAATGGTCAGCAGTTGGAGGTTTTTAAGTAGGAAGAACTATAATCAAAACTATGCTTGCTTTTGTAAAAAAAGATCTTCATATACTCGTTCGTGATTGTCCCTGAAAGTGGTTATACTTCTCCCCTTCTGAATTTTCTCCATCCTGTCATAAGGACCATGTAACTTACAAAGTCAAGAAAAGGAATAGAGTCCTGACTGGTGTGGCTCAGTGGACTGAGTGCCAGCCTGCGAACCGGAGGGTCGTCAGTTTGATTCCCAGTCAGGGCACATGCCTGGGTTGCAGGCCAGGTCCCAGTAGGGACCAGGCAAGAGGCAACCACACATTGATGATGTTTCTCTCCTTCTCTTTCTCCTTCCCTTCCTGACTCTCTAGAAATAAATAAATAAAATCTTTAAAAAAATAAGAGGAACAAACTATTAGGCATTTTATACCACTGCTGGTTAAACTTCACATAAGTGCTTAACCATTTTAAGTGCATAGGGTAGTTTCCCTCTGATTAACCGACTCATTTAAGCATCTCTAGAATTAAAATATTTGATGTTATGGAAAATTTACAGATGAGAAAAACTCTTATCAAAGACGCTCATTCTATTTTAATACATAATTATTGTGTAGTTTTACCCTGAGTTGAAACATTTTCTGTTCTTTTTAAAATAAAAGTTTTTCCATTAAAAATAATAAATTCTTCATTGTTAAACATTTGGGAAATTCAAAAAATTGGGGACAAGAAATATATCAGCATTGTTCCTTTCTCCTCAGAACACTATTGTCTTTAAGGGTTTTTTTCTCCAAACTGATTTATTTTTGAAAACTTGAAGATGATAGATTAAAATATTTAAACTTAAGTTGAAATGTGTAATTAGAATATGTACATGAGCCAGATAGAACTGAAAATAGAATAACAGATCTGAAAGTAGAAAACAGAAGCATATTATTAATTAGGAGTTTTATTTGATTTCAGCAAGTGAAGGCAGACTGAGTAAACAAAGCAGTTGCCTTTCCTTTGTAAAAACTTAGCAAACTCTCAATTTTGTTTTAGACTTCCAGAAAGACTGTCACCATCCAGCAGAGGTTACTCTTGTTTTGAACAAAGTTTTTTATAATTTTCCCAGAGGACTTACAGCATAATTCTGTTGTCATAAATTCTGGAAATACTTTATACAAGGCACAAAATACTATGTGACAAATGAGGGCAAAACAATAAAGACTGCCCATTTAAAAATATTATATCAGACAAAACTAGCCATTGCTGTTATGTTTGGCATCAAGAGTTATTCTTCTATTCTGTAACTTCTGATTTGCTCCTTACACATTGTTTGGACTATTACAATGAACCTCCAAATGTACAGAGGAGATGCTAGGGAAAAAAAATTGAATCACTTTAAAATCCTGTTATACTCATTACATTGAATTGATTTAAATATTAAAAGTTTAAAATTTAGAATTTTAAAAAACATTTGGGCTTAACATTAATAATTAACTCTGAAAAATCTAAAACCCATTACTCCTTTATAAGAAATACATGTAGCTGTGTTTTCGACCAGTGCCACTCAAACTGTAGTATGCACACAAACCGTCTACAGTGCTTGTTAAAATGTGGTTTCTCATTCAGAACCTCTAGGGTGGAGCATGAAGTGCTGGATTTCTAACCATCTCAGTGCGAGTGCTGCTGTTTTACTGACTCCTTTGAATATCCTGGTTTTAGTGGAACAGGAAAAAGAATTACTCCTGTTACCAAACCAGAAAATGCATTCTGAAAACTGTCTGATCAATCAGTTTAATTACATGTAAATTGGCCATGAAATGCTGTGATCAGGAAAGGACATCATTCAATACCAAACTATTCAGATAAAAAAAAGTATGGGAAAAAGCTCAGTTACATTTTCTAAAATATTTTTCCTTTGTGCACTTAACTCTAGTCCTATCGTTCTTGCACAAGTTTAAACTAGAGTCTAGGCTGCAGACATCAAACATAAGATACAAGATCATATTTTGGATTTGTGTTTGTAAGGAAACTTAGAATGAGTCTTTTCCAAGACTTTGAACATACTTAAATGCAGTGAATTTCATTAATTACTCTTAACAAGTTATTAATTCTCTGTTTGGAGTTTCATACCACCTCATGTCTCTCACATGCTGGATTTGTTTTTGATACTATTTTGCAGACATTCAAGCTAGTTACTGGCCTTTCATAAACACTCCTGAGAAGCAGGAAAAGAAGGCTAAGCAGAATTAATCCTATCATTTAATAACAAATGAGATGTTCATTATATAGAGATTGTGGCTTTTTTTTTTAAAATGTTGAATGGTAGGCATTCAACAGAAAATTTATTTTTCTGCAGATTTTTTTCCCGCCCGTGGAGTAAAATCATCTCCCATAAGTAAAGGTTAAAGAAAGTAAATATTTATCTCACTGGTTGCAAACAGAGCATTTTAACAACTCACGAGCAGACTCCTCTGGCCCACTGCGTTGGCTCCAGACAGATGGCCCAGGGGCCCAGGCCTGGGTGCTGGGCTCCTTCCCTTACAGGGAACCGCCCCCAGGCTGCTCCTGAGGGACGCAGCCAGATGCAAATTAATTTTTTTTTTTTTTTGGAGAACTGACAATTTTCTCTGCCTTACCTGTGGATGTCAGCAAATTAGTCATTAACTATATTTCTGTCAAAGTTCATTTGCCATATTTGATGTTCTTTAAAGATCAAATCTGAGGTCAGTGATGAGCACCACAAATCTTCACTGGCTGTGATACTTTTATTAGAAGCTACACACATGCCAGACTCTGATAAGTCAGTTACTGGCCTAAAGAGATTTTCATTTCGCTTCAAATTCTCAAATTTTCTTTGTTTCCTCATTAGCATGTGGATCTCAGTTTCTGTGGTAGGAAAAGTTCCCATGGTAGGAAATTACAAAATACATGTAATTAGAAATAAATTTGCAAGAAAGAAAGATCAGAAATGCAGTTAGGCTGTACAATTTAGAGAGATTATGATCAGATACACAATTGACTATTCATTAAATAACAGCGCATTTAATAATATGAGTACTTTAGGCCGCAGCATTTTAAACCTCAGCTCTCTACAACCTCTCCTCCTTCCCTTCTCCCCATATCAAGCTGATTTAACTTAAGTTGAACACTTCATGTCTACTCTGTGCCAGGAGTTACTCAAAAAGCGCCTCACCTAAGCTAACTTTCATTCTGGCCTCTGGTCTAGAATAGAGCTGTCATCTCGCCCCTCCCCTTTATTATTCAGTGGTTTGGAATCATGGGAAATCCTGAGTAAACTTTTGGTGACCAGTATTACAGAAATATAGACATGAAGGGGATGGTCTTGGCTAGGAAATTCTGTCACCTACACCCGTCAAGATGTTGGTCCTGACTACACTTCACAACAAGTGTTCTCAGCATGCCATAGGGTAAATGGAATCATGCCCAGTGCGTGATTACACTTGTGCAGCAGCCTAAGCTGAAGAACTGCTGCGGTAACCTTTTTATTTGTTAAAAATATTTTTCTTTATAAAATTGCCTCAGGATAAAAGTATAAAACTTAAAACATTAATTAAAATGCATAGCAGAGTAGTGATAATTAAGATAGCATCAAAACCCTCTAGTGAACCAGAGTAAAAGAAAGGCAATTAGGGATACTGAGTATGTTTTCATACTCATATGTCACAAGTTTTCACTTCTTTTATTAAGAAGATATGGGTTTTACCCTAGTTTTAATTTAACATCGGTGTATCTTTCAATATTTGTTGTGTTGATCGAGAGAGCAAGATTGCTTTGAGTAAAATATTGACTGATCTGTTCTCTGTCCACTGATTTTCTGAGCTTTTAATGCCACTAATAATTGTCCATATTGATGTGTCCTGCCCAGGCAACTCTAAAACGTTTAGTTTCAATACGATAGGTGCTGTGTAAAACCAAAGTGAAGGCTTGGGACTATTATTAGCTTCATTTTGAGAAGGAGTAGTAGACATATACTCTTGCTAGGAGTGGGCAAGATAACCTTCATTGATCTGACACCAGAACTACCACTGACTTCAGATACTGGGCTTCCTTCAGGAAAGACGTCGGCCCTCATTTTTGCTTCTCTTCTGAGGACATCTGATTTGGCCACATTTTGATGCGGTGTGGTATCGGCTAAAGAAATTCCAAAAAACGCTAGAGGAATCTCCTTGACGGTATATTCTGTGCACTTGTGTTTTTACATGTGTGCCTGTGTGTACATGTATGCATGTGTGTGTTTCTGCCTCTGACTGTCCTGCCCTGAACCACCAAGCAGCACTGTGACAGTGGAATTTCCTGCCCGGGTAGTTTCCTCTTATGCTTTAACACTTCCCTTTATCTTGGATAATTTTTCAGGAGTTACTAAAAGTGAACTGGAAAATTATAGGACTGCTTTAATGTTAATAAATTAATTTTAACTGATATTTTCTCATGAAAGCAAATGAGCAAATCTTTTCAGTTTCTTTAGTTGTCAGTTACAGGCTCAGGTAGAATGGAGTAACAAATTAGCTTAATGGAAAAACAATGTATCTTTTAGAGAAGCTTTTCAATTATAATATGCTACGTACAATACAAACTTTATACACACACACACACACATATTGCAAATGAATAAGATACTTATAGACAAGGTAAGCAGAAAACAATATATTTGTGAATTCCTTGATATCCTTGATATTATCACTGCTGGTAACTTGTAATAAAGGAGGAAAACATCTGGCAGGCTGGAAAATAGCTCCTCGTGAAGTTTTATGTAGAGTGAAACATTATGTGTGCTTTTTCTTCATGTTTCAGTGTTTTTGCAAAATATTAACGTATATGAATTGAATACATCAGTTTTTCACCCTAGAAGGAACAGTTGTGCATTTTTCTGTTTCAGCTTAGCACTGGGAAAATTGTACCTCCTGGGGATAAAGTGTTAAAAACAATGGTAAATGTCTAGTTTTAGTAAAAGGAGTACATTTACCTTACACAAAAATGCTCATTTGGATGAAGCTTTTACATAAGGTAGTTGTTTCTGAATAATTGTTTCTTCCCTAGTGTTTAAGTTGTTCTCCAGTTTTGTACTAGTCTAAGACTTTTCTTTTTCTTTTTTCTTTTCTTTTCTTTCTTTTCTTCTCTTCTCTTTTCTCTTTCTTTCTTTCTCTTTTTTTTTGTGTTTTGCCATTTTATTGTTCATAGTTTTGATCTTCTTTTTCTTAAATAAGTCCTTTTAACATGTCATGTAATAATGGTTTGGTGACAGTGAACTCCTTTAGTGTTTTTCTTGTCTGGGAAGCTCTTTATCTGCCATTCAATTCTAAATGATACCTTTGCTAAATAGAGCAATTGTGCTATAGGTCCGTGCTTTTCTTGACTTTGAATATTTCTTGCCAATCCCTTCTAGTCTGCGAAGTTTCTTTTGACAGTCTTATGGGAACTTCCCCGTCGGTAACTAACTTCTCTTGCTGCTTTTAAGATTTTCTCTTCATCTGTAACCTTTGGCGTCTTAATTAGGATGTGTCTTAGAGTGGGCCTCTTTGCCTCCATCTTGATTGGGACTCTGTGCTTCCTGGACTTGCACACCTATTTCCTTCACCAAATTACAGAAGTTTTCTTTCATTATTTTTTCAAATAGATTTCCAGTTTCTTGCTCTTTCTCTCCTCCTTCTGGTACCCCTATGATGCAAATGTTGGATACCTTGAAGTTGTCCCAGAGGCTATTTATACTGTCCTCATTTTTTTGGATTCTTTTTTCTTCTTCTTGTACTAATTGGTGTTTTTTTTTTTTTGCTTCCTTATGTTCAAAATCATTGATTTGATTCTTGCCTTCCTCCACTGTACTGTTGTTTCCCTGTAAATTGTTCTTTACATCAATTAGTGTATCCTTCATTTCAGATGGGATCTTTTTTATGCTGCCGTGGTCCTCACTAAGTTCCTTGAGTATCCTTATAACCAGTGTTTTGAGCTCTGCATTTGATAGATTGCTTATCTCCATTCTGTTTAGCTTCTTTTCTGGAGTTTTGATCTCTTCTTTCATTTGGACTCTGTTTCTTTATCTCCTCATTTTGGCAGCCTCCCTGTGTTTGTTTCTTTATATTAGGTAGAGCTGCTTTGACTCTGTGTCTTGGTAGTGTGGCCTAATACATTAAGTGTCCTGTAGGGTCCAGTGGCACAGTGTTCCCTATCGCCCAAGCTGGGTACTCGAGGTATGCCCTCTGTGTGTGCTGAGTACACCGTCCTTTTGTAGTTGAGCTTTGGTTGTTGTTGGCAGATCCATGGGAGGGATTTACCCAGGCCTGCCAAGGATTGGATGAAGCTTTTATGTAAGGCAGTTGTTTCTGAGTAATTGGGTGGGCTACAAGGATTGGCTGTGACAACTTACTACCAACCTCTGTATTCCATGGAGGATCAGCTGTGCAGGGGCAGGGTGGTAGTGCTCCTACATGGTCTGTAGCTGTCCACTGGGTGCGCTGGCCCTGGGGTTTCCCAGGTGGTGCAGGCCAAGGTCAGCCCCACCTGTGTTTTCCCTGGGGCCACCCTGCCTGAGCTATAAAGGAATCTGAGATGGCTGCTACTTGTGCTGGGCTTGGAGATTCCCAGGCGAAGCCAAGCTGCGAATCTAGGCTGCTGGCTGCTAGTGCTGGGCCAGGGGCTCACTGAGGCCAGCTGTTGCTTATTTGAGAGGATTTAGGAAGCTGTTTAGTGTGAGTAAAGACCAGCCATTCCAGTGGAAAAGCAATTGGGTTGGCCCATAATTTGGGTGAGGCAATCTCTAGGGTTCTCCCACACGGGTCAAACAGCGTTAGCCAGGTTGAGGGATTCTCAGATATGACACCAGCTTGCTGGCTCTGTGTCTGCGGTGGGAGGGTTTAGGAAAAGGACAATGGCTTCTGCTTGCCTTGGTGCCAGGCGCTTCAGTTTCTCCCTGTGTGCCACTGGTGCCTTTTAAGTTGCTACCCTGGTGCTGGAGCTCAGAGGGAGTAAGTCTAAGTGGTGAGTCTGTATGTGGGTTCTTTAAGAGGAACTCCTTGGAGCTCTAGAAGTTTCTTCCGCTGACTCAATCTCTGCTGTTTTTTGCAGCCAGAAGTTGTGGGGACATATCTTCCTGGCATTGGAATCTGGGATGGTGGTCCTGGTGTGGGACTGAGATTCCTCGCTCCCAAGATATCCCCTCTGTATTTTTATCCACCACCTGTGGGTGTGGGACCAGCCTGTTCTACATTTGCTCCCCTCCTGCCAGTCTGGGTGGATGTGATTTCTTTAATTCTGTAGTTGTCAGACTTCCATTCAACTTGATTTCTGATGGTTCTGAGTGATGGTTGTTCCATATTTTAGCTGTAATTTTGATGTAGTTGTGTGAAGAAGTGAGCCATGTCTGTCTACACTGTCTTCTTGACTGAAACTTTTAAGACTTTCAAAGGTCAGTTGACATCACTGTGACACCTACTGTTCATAATATGTAGCATTATAAAAATATATATATTTTAGAAAATCAAAACTGTTAGCCTGTTTTAAGAGGCTCAAACATTTAAATATTATATATATATAATATTTAAAGTTACTGTTTTTTCCTAGCTGTAACCATACCAATTTATAGTTCTTTTAAGTTTAAAAAATTTTTTTTCTATGTTCCAGAAACAGAAACATATATTCTTCCTTTAGAAATCAATAGTAAAAAATAACCACTCTATATCATTCTCCCCTACATTTAGAGTATATTTGTTTAACTTTTTAAAAAATTAATCTTATATATTTCCTTTTAAAATAACTGTTATGGAAAATTGCTATAATTAAAATATTTAGTCAGATAAAAAATGGTGCTAAATACCTATGAGGTCAGTGAGTAGCTTATTTATTTTTCTAATTTCCCTGATAATTGGTAATACTTAATGCATCTAATATGTCATTTTCCTGGACCATGTCATAACATTTTCTGGTGTGGAAGAAGTGAAAAAATATCGGTTATAACTCCGAAGGTGAAAGAAACTTCAAAATAATGCATGGTTACATTTTTTTCCCTTGAGGTGGTAAATGAATATTTGCTTAATTGTTCTATTTGAAGTTGTCATGGATTGCATGGGAAACATTTGATCATCTGCAAGAGAATGCATTTTCTTAACCGAACCCATACAATTAACATAGCAGGAGACAATGTTTCCATATCTCCCACGTACTTGCTTATATGGAGAGATTCTCTGTTTATTTTCATTTGGATGACAAAAGGGCATTCATTTCAGTGTGAATTTTGGAATGGAAAGAGATCTCAGACAGTCTGTGTTGACTTTAACTACTATAGCATTCCATTTATGTTTTGAGACAGGACTTTATGGCGTATTGCAAAGCGTTGGACTGCGTGAAGAGAGAGCCTGAATTTGGAGAGGCGGTCACAGAGAAGTGCAATAAAGGACTACAGTTGTGGTTTGAATCTTGGTCTCTCTCACTTTCCTCCTGGGTGAATTTAGGCAATGTATATGGCTTCCACACATCCCAATTTTCCCACTTATAAAGTAGATTTTGCCAAATGTCATCATAGTCAAGTGAAATAGTGTTTGTAAAGTGCTTGGCAAAAAGGATGTCAGTAAAATATCTGTTGTATCAGTTTCTTCCTCTGCCAACCTGATAGGCTCAGTGATGATTTAGATTAGATACGTCATTTTATCTATTTGGACAATTGTGCAGTCTTTTCAATTATAATAATAAAAATTTTTTAAAGGGTATTCATTCCTTTATATAACACATTTCTTACACCATATAAAAATAGTGTACTTGGGCTCAGTTTAACTTATATAGTATGATAAGAAGGTAGATCTATATCATAATTCTAATTTTTCAGCTGGTAAACCAAAGCAAAAGAAAATTAAGTGAACTGACCAGAGTTACAAAATCCGTAGTGTAATAGGAAGTTATGCATTTCTATTAAAATTCCAAAGATTTAGAACTTTCATATGAACAAGAGAATGCATTTATATCATGAAGCAATTGTATGTAATAGATTCTATTGAGAGGATATTGAATACATTGATTTGGAAAGTACAGTTTTCCTTTGCACTTGGTTTTTATGCTAATAATTGTAGAAAAGTTTTCATACCCTTAAATGCATTCAAATTTATTTCTGGAATACTGGCAGAAAAGAAACGCTTTTGAGTGATGGAAAAGTCTTTCAGAGTATCATGGCAAAAGAAGGAATCTTTTCTCATGACACTTAATGCCAAGTTAATGCTTAGCTTGGCTTCTGATACATACTTTGTGTTTCTCAAGGAGTGTGATACTGCTGTAGTTGTCATGCATTTTCTTATACTACATTATACCCTTTATATTTCATATAAAATTATATTCTCTGGCCACATATCAATTGTCATTTTTCTATTCAAAATTTTGTTATATGTAACTTCTTACTTTTGATTTCACCAAGATACACAGTTGTTTGCTATTTCACTGATCTATGTCCTGCAAGACAAAGTATTCTTGCTGTTAATAAATATCTGACATATTAAAACAATCCATATGGTGGCCTAATTCCCCAGTTTATTGTTCACCTGATTAACCATCCTGTATCTGTGGATCTATGAAAAGACTTTCTCTCATTTTATTCCATCTTCATTTGAGATAGATGAATGCTGATCTTATAAAATGATCTTAAAAATCATTTTTAAGAGTTTAGTAATTTTATGTTAACAGAATAATCCAGCCAACATGATGTCCATTTTTGTCATTGCTCTGGGTTTCCTATATTCACATTTACCATTTCAGACTTTTAAGGCATAGAAAGATCTCACAAGAGAAAAACTTTTACATTATTCAAACAGTGTAGTATCCCCAAAATAAACATGATACTGTTCTTGGTTCACCAAGTAGACACTTCTTTGCTTTTTTGAGTCCCCAGTGAACCGTAACTCATTAAACCCAGGCACACTGGGACATCAGACCCCCTCTCTAACAAGGAAAAGGGTCACCACAAGGAGAAACGCAGAACTGCCAGTCATATTCACCTCCCACCAGAAACCTACTTTAATGAGTGTGTTCTTGCTTCTCGGGGCAATCCTCCGTGCTCTCACTTTGCTCTCAGCAGGGACACCTGGGATTCTTCAGCCTTGCCGTGTGTGGAGAACAGTCCAAAATAGGCCCGCTAAGACCTCCAAGATGGATTGCTAGACTTTGTGAGTCACCTCTGAAACCTAAAACTCTGTGCTTTGTGATTTTTGTTTGCATCATTAGGAATTTCAGCAAAGCTAACCACAATTACTTGTAGCTAATCTTAGCAGATATAAAAGCAAGCATTTTTGTCTTTCAAGTCCGCACACATACAAAGGGCAAGTAAAACCTTGGGTTGGATACACGCTCTCACAATTACCCTCCTCAGCAAAATGCTCATCAATAATAGTTTATTTTTTTGGCTATAAATATAGTATTTCACGAAAAATGAAAAATATATTTCCCAACTTGATGTGGTTTGGAACATTTATCTTTGTGCTAGTAAAGAATAATTAGATCTGGGATATTAAACATACAGATTTCACACTGGGTCTTCATAACAGGGAAGATAGGTCAGGCTCTGGAAGGACCCTTGGGGAGGCTGGCATTCTCATGAGACTAAAGTATGAACAGAACTGGGCTCTACAGACCAGAGTTATGCAAAGGCTTTACCAGAATAAATTCCAGTACACGCACCATGTCCTTTCTTATGTCTTTTTATTAGAAAGACATATATATGTTAGGAGGGTAGCCTTTCGGTATATGTACCTGTAGCAAAGTGGGAGGTAGAACCTGAAAATAACCTGGAAGCAGAAATAGGATGATTAATATAATAGCTTAATAAATATAGATCCAGTGATTATCAGAATCTAGGTTGCCTCCTACTTGAAAAAGGATCATGTATACTGTTACATAACTTTATGCCTCAAACTGATTCAGAGGTCACACCAGGCTGAAATGTCTGGGTATAAATGTACTCTGGCAGGTGAGAAAACAGGAAACATGGGGAAAAAAAAAACAGAATGGGAAGTACAGAGCAAACAAAAGAGGGGCAGAGAAAGGAAAGACATGGAAATGGTGGCATTGGTGCCACAGACTGTCTTTTCTAGATCCAAAGGATACACAAAGTAATGCATTTGAATAGATTAAGCCACCATTTCTCAAATACTTATGGCATAGGGGGAAAGGGGGAACATGCTATAGGAAATAAAGATAAAACTTAAAAAGCTAATTTCTGCTGGTAGGTTCGGTTTGTCATAACAATCTAAGCACATTTGTCAGAGTTTTAAGTGTTATGTCAGGTTTGTGGAATTACAGTCTTGAATGCCTCACATTCACATCCAGATGATAAATGATGACTTACACTCCTAACACCCCATTAGCCAATGTTCTCAAGTCACTTCAACAACATAAGCCCTCAAAACCATTGAGAGTACCAAACATTATTACCACCCTCAGTTTGGAGACAGGAGAAAATTAAGACTTACATAACTGAAACTAGTTCTCTAAGGTCACCTCGTGTGTGCTGGGGCTGAACTAGTGGGTAACCTGATTCTGCTTACACACACCATCTTATGTCCACCTTACCTTCTACCCAAAGTTTTCGGTTCCCGGAGTGGGCAATGGTCTAATTTTAGAAACTTCTGAAGAGTACATGAATTCTTTTAGACCAAAGATGACTCACAAAACAAACACATGAGCAATTGTTTGGTTCCCTAAGTTTCAAGACAGTGCAGGTGGTCAGAAATTTAATTACCCAAGGCCAGACTGCCTAAATAGTTACTGGAAGAGGAGGGTTTTTTAATATATGGAAATTAACTTATGGAGGAGTAGGATCCACACCCAGAAACGAGGTTTCTGATATCTTTCAGATGACATTTTCTTAAAGTTTGAAAAGGGACAAGGAGAAGGAATTGGATTGGTTTTCAGTTCTGAGGTGCTGTCAGAGACTGGGATCTGGAACCACTGAAGGCTGTTCACATTGGCTTGTGAGAACCAGTTGTTAAATTTACTGGAATTTTGTTTTTAATTACAGCCAGTAATAAAAATAATTATATCCTTAAAATTAAATAACATTAAAAACCAGTAATAGACACTTAGTATTTATCATTTATTAATTATTTTGGTACATTTTATTACGACTTTGCTGTTAAGGTTATTTATGTCTATTTGTGCAGTGGGAATGCTATGAATGGCATGCTTCTGTGCATCTCTGTCTAATTCCACTTTCAATAACTTTATATTAGTAACCTGAAGTAGACAGTAGTGGGAATGTTGCCACAAGGGGAACTGGCAAGCAGCAATGCTAATGATTTATTGTTTTGTTAAGTGTCTAGACCAGGTTCATAAAAGTAGGCCTTGCCTATCTTTCTTTTTTTTTTTTATGCTCACCCGAAGACATGCTTTTTAATTTTAGAGAGAGGGGAAGGGAGGGAAAGAAACATTGATGTGAGAGAGAAACCCTGGTTGGTTGGTTGCCTCTCTTTTGGCCCTGACCTGGGACTGAATGAACCCCCAAACCAGGCATGCGCCCTGACTGGGAATCAGACCCATGACCTTTCAGTTCACAGGACAACGCTCCAGCCAACTGAGCCACACGGGCCAGGGCCCACCATCTGTTTTTAAAAATAAATTTTATGTATTGTCTATGGCTATTTTCACACTATAATGGCAGAGTTAAATGGTTTTGAAAGGAGTATATGGCCCATGAAGCCTAAAATCTTTACTATCTGGCCCATTATAGAAAAAGTTGACCAGTCCTCATCCAGACTTAAAAAAGTGATGAGGGAAAAGTTAATAATGCAAATTAAACTTAAAAGCATGTTGTTTTTAACCACCAACAGATCTCCATTTCTTTGGGTTTGGTAACTGGAAAATTATTATTGTGTTCCTTTGGTGGCATCCTGCTTCCTTAATTTTTCATGTTTAATTCTTGAATTGCTTGAATTCTTTTGTGCTACTCATCTGAGAAAATATTCTTCCAATGTTGGAAAACTATTATCTGATTCAGCAAAGTAATCACTCACATTATTGATAAAT